>JANHGO010000556.1:0-32937 GCA_024606505.1 Aquila spilogaster
GGCATGAGAAGCTGAAAAATCCTTGACATTAGTCTAAACACTACTGAGCAACAACTGAAAACATCAGTGTGTTATCAGCATTCTTCACACACTGAACTCAAAACACAGCACTGTACCAGCTGCTAGGAAGACAGTTAACTCTATCCCAGCTGAAACTAGGACACATTTTTATCCAATTCGCTTTTTAATGCTACATATATTAATGAGCCTAGGTATGGTAATCAGAACTTGGCAATCCTGGATCAGACGTAAATGCCATAACTACTAGACTACAGAGGTTTTTTTCTTTGTTTCACCCTCTTTCTAGGAGTAGGAGTTTTCCCGGGTTGCTTTTTTTGCATAACAGAACAGCTTCCATACCAAGCCGAACTTGTAATGAGAGCTGCTTTCTGAGAAAGGAAAGGCGGGGGTGTGAATCCTCCAACGTCACAAGAGAAAGCTCTCATCACTTCAACCTTGCAAAGCCACCACCCTTCTAAGTACAAGGAAAAGCTCTGTTTAGTTTTCTAAAAGAAAACATGTGTGTGTCCACTTTAATGAAAAGGTCTTTTTGGCTCTGGATCCCAGGAGGATTGAAGTCACTTCTCTGTTCAGGCTATGGGATTTTTGGTTTTCTCACCTGAGGTCCCTACTGTTTTTGTGTGCTGTACAAGAGTCTGAGCTATTTAAATTACATTTATGAAATTCTTGAGATCAGACAACCAAAAAACATTTCCAACACTAATATTACAGTCTTGTCCAATGTTTTTATTAGCTATAGTCCTAGCTGACTTACAGGGCCCATCACTGGGCATGAAAATCTATGATTTATTACAGTCCAGAAGAATGAATCTGGGGCATGTTAAGAGTTCAGCCTTGTGCTATAATATCAAAACCTCACCAGGGCCGGAGATTACATATTACATTAAAATATTAACTGGGGATAGTAGCTGAAAAAATTAATTAATTCAAGAAATATATGTATATTTTTGTCATTGAAAGAATAATTCGACTGATTTAGCACATCGCAAACAATGAATACGTCTCTGTTACCTTTATTTCTCTTTTTTCTTAAAATCACATTAAATCAGCCATAGCTTGAAAGGCTTATTGCAGTGTACCTTTTTTTGACTGCTGTGGATTAAAATCTGCACAGTATATTTTACATGAATCCATTTAAAAACTCTGAGATTAAAGTGGGTGGCGCTTCTTCTTCTCCTTCACCTCTCTGTCTCTCTTTTTTATCTCTTCTCCAAGGCTTAATCAAGACTGCTTTACCAGACATGAGCAGAGAGAACAGGGAACAGTATCAAGTGGTCATCCAGGCCAAAGACATGGGAGGCCAGATGGGAGGACTATCAGGGACCACCACCGTGAACATCACGCTGACTGATGTCAACGACAATCCACCTCGCTTCCCCCAGAGTATGGAGCACCTAATAGTTCCGTTGTTTTCAAGAGAACCTCTCTAAAATCAGCTGTTTCACTGTCACCATCTGGGATCTTCTGGTTTTCTCCCTTTATATTTAGTATAAATGCTGGCCCACTGCTGTGTCTGTTTATGTTGCAGCATTAAGGCAAATGGGAATCTCTGCCTCCATTTTTTTAATAGCAAAATATTTCTTGGAATGGTAAACTTCCTTCCCATTCTTTGTTTACAGGAATATGAGCTGTATCAATAACCTAGGCTAACTGCAGGGACTTGAAAACCTTTAGAGCAATTTAATTACAAAATTTAGGGTTCGGTTTTTAGAGACACTTTTAGTTCCACATGTTTAGGCAAGCAAATAGGTCAGCAAATTTTCTAATGTACCACCTTGCACAGGCAGAGTTGCTCAGGTGGTATGCTCTGCTGGAAGTCTAAGCATTTGGTTTAGGTACCTGTAATCTGTGTTCAGCTCTTGATGTTGAAGGATTTTAGATCTAGTTGATGAATGATTGAATGATCTGGACCAGTTTGACACAATTAAGTTTTTTTAAAATATCTCTGTAGAATAAAAAAATGGTAAAGAACAGAAAGCTGCACAATACAGAAAGCTTCACAGTAGCATACTACAGATCTTTTCATCCTAGGCCACTGGTTTAAATCCAATCCCAAATTGTTATAATCAGTGTCTGATAACTGTTTGATAGGCTGCAGATAGAAGAAATTTACAGCCGTAGTTCAGTGCCTGCTGGAAAAATGTCCACATTATAAAATTTGAATTGCTTGTTGGCACTGATTAGGGACCTGACTGGCTCTCTTTACAGATTCACCAAGGACTGAACAAACACAGCTGATTTAGAAAACGCTCTCCTGGACTTGAAGAAATTTGAAAAGCACTTCAGTACCATGCCAATAAGTACACTCAGAATAGTATAAACAGGTCAACCTAGAACAGATTTTCTACAATATTAGAAAACTCTGGCAGTGTGGGAGAAAGGATTCTTGAAACTGCATATACGTTTTTTTATCTCTATTCATGATAACAGATTGCTTTTAAAAAAGAGAGAGGAGAGGAAGTACTGCATTCCTTATAAAGAAAATATAATTTGAATTCACACTCAGAGTTTACTTGCTGAGAATAACCTTCACATGCCAAACTCAAACAGCAATTTTTAACCAACCTTCCTGATTGACTTCAGAAGAGGATACTGCTTAAACATGTATGGCATGATATAGCCCATATTATTTTGGCAAATAAGAATTCTTGAACCTAAATTAGAATGCAGTGTAGAACATTGCATTGTAAGTGTTGTTGCTGAATTAAATTAAATTAAATTAAAAAAATAAAGAATGAAAAATGCATAGAACTGCTAAATAACTTAGCGTTGTCAGTCTCCTTAGCCTTTGCTCCTTATGATGCTCTTCTTTCAAGATTAGTTTTAAGTGTCTTAAAAGAAAGCAAAGGACATGTAAATATAGGAAACAGGCTACTTGCAAGAAAGATACTTGACTGTGCTTCACTACAAGTCAATACAATTATACACATTCTTATCGGACCCTTCAGATGAGGATTGTGCATTTTATCAGGTGCTAATTTTGTCAGGTAATTTTGTCTTAAGGTATTTTTCCAATACTAGTATTCCACTCAGTAAATTAATATTAATTTACATGAGAAAACAGATCAAAAGAAACATCACATTCTGGGTTGCCACATGTAAAATGCTGAATATATCAGATTTCTTTTTTTACATTTTCTTGGTAGGAAATAACTGAAAATACTGATTTAGAAACATTTGTGTCTTGCTATTGATGAAAGGTCTTCATTGAGTGGTTCTGACTGGTCAAGAAAACCATCCCATTAATATTTTTTCTGCAACAGTATGTCTTTATAATTACATTTTTCTTGCAAATGTTGTCAGAAAATACATATAAATTCACTTTTCATACACATAGGCAAGATTAAAGTCTATGTAATCAGAATTCTTTCTAGCAAACCCTGATTATAGAAACACTAAATGAAACCAACCATTGAAAGAGCACAAAAAGTATATGCAGAGTAAATTAAAGAAAATCTGAATGTATCTGCATTTCAATTAACTATAGCAATTAACATGAACATGTATCCAAATGCTCTTTACCATGACTCTTTAGTATGTATTACCAATAACAGATGAATGAATTACTTTCACACAGAACACCTACAAATCTTGAATATAGTTTTCAAAAGAATAAAAAAAAAGCCTATTCTATTTTAGTCTCTTTTCAAAATCCACACTGGTTTCTACAAGTCTTGTGCCTTGAGAAAACAAAACAAAATCCCCTACTACTTCTAAATATATCTGGGAACATTTCTAAAATAACTGAGAGGAAAAAAATGTATGTGCTGTTAAATAATCAAGGTTAGAACTGGTGCTTTATTGTTGAGCTTCTCTGCTCCTTATAGCTGAAGAACAAAAAAAAAAAAAAAAAAAAAAAAAATTAAAAAATTAAAAGCACAGTACTAAATGGCTTTGAAGAATCACTTGAAATTTTTGTGACAGTTTGTCAATCAACTCCAAATCCTGTTTTAAAGTTTAGTATGATGACTAACAGCATTTTCTTAAAGTGTTTCAAACTTCAAGTTACTTAAAAAATCCAGGTGAAATTGAAGATGTTTATTATTCAGAAGACCAAAGCTTCTCAAAACAATAAATGCTTGATTTCGCTCTTCCAGGCACCTATCAGTTCAGCTCTCCTGAGTCTGCACCACCTGGGACTCCTCTTGGCAGAATTAAAGCCAATGACCCCGATGTGGGTGAAAATGCAGAGATTGAGTATAGCATCTCCAATGGGGATGGATCAGACATGTTTGATATCGTCACTGACAAGGACACACAGGAAGGGATTATAACTGTCAAAAAGGTTTATTTTTTCTCCCTCTCTTTTATATGTACTTAGCTCTCCAGGTGTTACAGTTATTTTTCTTTTTCCAGGGGAAGGGAGGGTAGATCTCACAGGGGTCAGGCTGCCAAGGAGTTGTTGTATTAGTTTTGTTCTTCTCTTTCTTCAGCAGATATCTGTTATTTTCAAGTCTCAAGGGAAATTTACTGGCATGTCACTTCACATAAAGCAATATTTCAGTGGCTGCTGTCTGTTCGATATATATATACTCACACACAGTACTTTCAAATTCGGGCTGTGAAAACCTGGAGGGGTTCAGTTTAAAGTGGGGTTTGTCAGCTGAATGCCGCAGTAAGGCTCACAAGGATTGGAGGCTCACCTGAAGTTTGAGGAACTTACACCTCCAAGGCTAAACTGTCCCTCTCTAGTCTGTCCAACAGTCAGGTATCTCCGGTACCTGAAATCTGTCTTCGTTTAAGTCCAAACTTGGTGAAACTTAAGTTGTTACACATAACATCAGCAGAAGTTTAAAGAGCAAAGACATGGGCAGAAATTTAATTCAAAATACCATCTCTGACAGATTTATTGGTTGCTTTTTAGTGTTCAGACTGTTAAACTCTGAGCACTATTTTCTGTTCTTTTCTTACTAAACGTATCAGTAACAATTAATTGATATCTACATACATCTAGTATAGATCTATACACATATATTTGGAAACATGTATCTTTATGTATGTGCATGCATTTATATATGTGCACATATGAATGTATATATACATATGCATTTATGGATATGCATAATATAAATGTCACAGAGATTGGAAATCAGACTTCATAGTTTTTCTTTTCACTCTGGAACATGGAGGCCAGGGACAGGTCTGAGTTGCTCCTGATGCAAAATAGGTAAGGGTAGATGGTAATGGGGAGGAGTACGGAAAAAAGAAGTAGGACAGAGAGCATTTAAGGGCTGCGATAATTGTTCTTGTTCCCACCAATGAGATGAAACAAATAAGACCTTTACCAACTCCTACTCATGGGTTGAGTCCAGCTTCCCCGTTTCTTTCTCTCTTTCTATTCTACTATAGATTGACCCCTCCTGGTTTTCCAGGAATCTGAACAAGTAGTAGGCAGGGGGATCATAATTGCCTTGCTGCCCTATAATACTCCTCATTTTTCTTATACCTAGAACAAGCCCTAATATACTCTATCTTCTCCAAGGTGCATTAAATTCTAGAGCTTTTGCTCCTAAAAATGCCTACACTTCTAATTCAGCATTATAAAACTTATTCACATTTCTTGTAAAGTGACACAATTTCCTTTACTATTATTATTTGCTCCCCAGCATCTGGATTTTGAAAACAAGATGTTATACACGTTAAGAGTGGAAGCAACCAACACTCATCCTGATCCTCGTTTTCTTCAGCTGGGGCCATTCAAAGACACGGCTTTTGTCAAAATTTCAGTGGAAGACATAGACGAACCTCCAGTATTCAGCAGACCCTGGTATTTAATAGAGGTAGATGAAGATGCCAAGGAAGGAAGCATTATTGGGCAGGTTGTAGCCCAAGATCCAGATATAACAAAGAATGCAATAAAGTAAGCCATTACACAATATAAAATGCTTTAGATGTGGGTCAAATCTCCTGCACAGTGATGAGAGTGCAATGTAATAGGGGGGCACTTGAGTAATTAAGCACATCGGGGCTACTGAAAAGTGTCAAGCAGACAAATATCCATGGGAGCTTGTGAAAGCAAACACAGTTAACAGGGCACGGTATGCTTCTGAAGGACAGCCTATAGGCATCAAGTAAAAAGAAAGGAGAGGTCAGCATTTAACTGGCATCATGTTCCAGTAATTTTACCAAACTGTTCATAAGATTATGCTTTTATACCATGTTTCCAGTGGCAAAGTTATGTAAAATACTCAAAATGGTGTACTTCTACGCTCCCTGCTAGTTGATAGCAGTCAGCCTTCTGTACCTTCATAATCCCCTAGACATGACATTGTCTACCATGTTCCATAGCTTAACTATTTAATGATCACATTATTAAATAAGAAATGATTGCGAGAAAGTCATAATGATGAGAGGTAAGAGTTCAGTGCTGTGAAATTGCTGTAATTGTTAGCCATCTGCTATTATTATCTGCAGTGACAAACACAGCACTGAAATTTGTGTATTAACCATGCAACTGATTAGGAAACCTGATTTCTGCATTTCTGAACAAGACTGTTATGTCCTGCAGCAGTACGGTTTGAGGTAGGAGGTGTGAGAGGAGGAAGAAAACAAAATATTTTTAAGTAATCTATGTATAAATTTAACCTGATAGTGACTGGTAACTACTAGACTAATTAAAAAACACCTGTAAAACAAGTTTTTCCTTGCTGGGAAAGAAAAAGCAAACACAAGCGTCATAAAATAAGGTTTTAAGAACTTTCATCTTAAACAACAATTAAGCCAAAGATTTTTCTGGTGATTTTGATGCTCCTTGTGATATCTCAAAAATATCTTGTTATAAATTGATACTTAATTATATCTGCAATGTGTGTCCTTTGATGACTGAGTTCTCCAAGAAACAATTAATTTGCAAAAATATTATCTAAGAATGTTCACTTTTAGTTGTTATTCCAGCATACACTTTAAAAGCTAAAAAGTAATTTCAGATATGAATCCAACAAACTGCCCACGTAAATAGTGTGGTCTTCATCCTTCTCGCTAGTCTTAAAAAATTGTTTCTCAGTATTTGTAACATGCTGCACTCAGGCAGCTACAGGAAAGCTTAGGTTAATTGTAAAAAAACATTCTTGATTCACCACAGTTAAAAGTAGAAAACTTTTAGAGGTGGCTGTGAGCTAAACTAGAGACTGTAACAGGAGATAGTGATGCTCAGTTGTACTGTATCTTGACAGATATTCTGTGGATCGACACACTGACCTTGACAGAATATTCAACATCTATTCAGGAAATGGATCCTTATTCATCTCAAAGCCACTTGATCGGGAAGAAACTCCTTGGCACAACATCACTGTCATAGCAACTGAAATCAGTAAGTTGGAGATCGTTTATCTCAGAAGAACATTAGAACTGAGAAACGACTGAAATTCTACAGTATCTATGATTTATCTTGTTTCATTAGTTTTGCCCTTATTCAGATATTATCAATGGACAGAGTATCTTTAAATGCACATCTAAAAGTTCAATTTACTACTTTAAGATTGTATTTGCCCATTTATGAAAAGAGAATTTGGAATTCTCAGGCTCAGCAAAACCGTGTACAGTATATATTAGACAAATTAACTGGTTCCCTGAGAATTCCCAGCAAATAATTTGATGCAGGTGTGATGCACTGGCTTTATCCTAAGCTAAGTCTTTAGGAAAATCCTTGGTAAAAAAGTTGTCTATGACAGATAAATAACACACTGTCAGAACTATCACTGTAAACAGGGGAAGAACTATGCTTTACCTCGACTGCTTTAACTTATGTCAGGAAATGGCTTCATTTGAAGCCAAGATTAGAGGAAATTCTTTCCCCTCCATGTCTGAAGCAAACCCTAGCCCTAAATCTTTCACCTGGATTCTTTACTATTCTGTTGGACCCTTTTAGATCTGGATGTCTCATGCCTGCCTTTTCTTTCCAGCCAACTGGTAAGAGTCATCAGAGGGGAAACAGAGATGCCGATTCTAGGGGAAAACTTTTCTTCCTTCCTTCATTCTCCCTATAGATTCCCTAGCACTCTATGTGCTTAATAGTCTGGGAGTCGGGTAATATGGAGAAAGGAATTATATCCCCATTTTCAGAAAGACCGATACTTTTTCGTCATAAATGCTTTTTCATTGTTTGATCAAATATGGTGTCCATTTTCAATATGTGTACTATGAGATTAATCTCCAGCAATAGCTTGACCTTAGAGGTCAAGTCTGTGAAGACCAATTGATGATAACATCTATATATCTCCTTGTTTTGGTTTGGGTTTTAGATTTTGTGGAGAAAGGACAACTTTTTGTTGGTTTGGGGGTTTTTTTGTGATGTTGTTATTGACTGGCACTGTTTAACTGCTTTACTGATTGGAAAAGTAAATGTTCTTGACAGCTCAACCTCAGGAAACAGCTTTTGCAATGAATCATTTACTGCACTGATGTATGTAATACAAGTCAATAATAACTCAGTGACCTGTTTTTAATGCAAATCAATTTAAGTATACTTTATATTACTTCAAAATATATATACTATAATAGAACAATTTGTTTCAAATATAAATAGGGCTTTTATGCATATGGAATGTAAATCAGTAGAAAATGAAACATAATTGTTTTAGTATAATGAAGAAAAATTGATGTTTCTAATGTCTATTTGAAAAAATATATTAGATAATTGCAGGTCTTTTCATAGACATAGACTGTAAATCTTTGTATTGTAATATAAATAATTTTCTTGTTTCAGATAATCCTAAACAAAGTAGCCAGATACCTGTCTTCATCCGGATTTTAGACATAAATGATCATGCGCCAGAATTTGCCAAATACTATGAAACATTTGTCTGTGAAAATGCAAAAGCAGGACAGGTAAACCAATACTTATGTTACTGAAGAACTTGTAATGAAACTGTCCTGGAATACCATAATGAAGACTTCAACGTATCTTAATTTGAACAACTGCAAACCAACCCAGCCTCTTTATTCCCTATCTTCTACAGAAACTACCAGTTGATTCAAAAAAGGAGGAGATAAAAGAGGCAGGATTTTACCCCAGTATAATAACATAACATATAATACAAACCTGTACTTTAAGATGTTTTTTCATTCCTAACGTCAGAAAATATTTTTCAGAACTAGTTATGTATAATGCTACAAAACCATTTATACTGTTTGATAATTCCATTTCCTTCTGGATTTTTTTCAGAGCCTTAGATAATGTAGCCACACCTTCAAGTACACAAAGCAGGAAAATCTTTTATTATGCTTCAGTAAAGGAGATGTGAAAAATAAACTTTTACAAAAATAAAAGATAATGCAACTCTTTCCATTGTATATTAAACTTCAATTTGGAATTCAGTTGAATTTGGTCAAAGCTCATGTATATCCCTTTCTAAACTATCTCACAAATTCTGTAATAATCTAAAAAGACAATAACAAGATTTGTAGAGAAAATAAAGTGATAACTGGGAACTGAGAAAGCAGGCAGACCCACGGAACTCAGAGCCAGGATATTACAGAAATCTTTTAATATTACTGCTGCTACCACCAACATCTATTTATGCTAGCACCAGTCAGCCTTTCAGTTTTAAATCTTGTGAAGAAAGATGTATGTTTTGCTGATATTTAATTCTGAAAGTATTTACCAAAGAACTGGATTTAATAGCAGACGTGGTACCTTGAGATTGTCTTTCGAGCATGGGTCTAAGTCCATGCATGAGCCTCTTCTCTAGACTCATGCATTTTTGAGTGGAAGAAAAAGCTTGAGATCATTATTTTTGCTAGTACAAATCTGAGTGGGTTCCTACTTTAGTGGAGAGAGGCCAGGATGGAGCCTTAAACTCAGCTTAGGTCTGTCCTTGTGTCTCACTAGTTTTATGCTGACTTCATCCAACCAAAGCTGGCTGACTTCATGGAAAGTATGTGGAAAGGATCAGAATGTAGAATGTTTTGTTTTTCCTTAGAGCACAGTGACCCTACAACACTCAAAGGCGTTACAGAGCTGGGTGATATGGATACACGTGAGGAAGCATCCTCATGTTTTACTTTGGTCACTGCCCAGTGTTGCATTCAACATAGTCACAGGGGTTGCACTGAGAGTAACATAGATGGTACCTGAGATGAGTCTGGAATTTCAGGTCAGGTCCTGAAGAACTCTAGACAGAGCAAGAACATGCAATTTACCAGTTGCAATTCAAATGATGTTTTATGAGTTGTTTAACAGACCGAAGAAAAAAAAAAAAAGGAGACCAACAAAGCGAAAAAAAAGAGGATACAGTGGATTGCTGGAGTTTGCATTCAATTCTACTTATTTTCCATTCATTGTACCTAATACTAGAAGCTAAGTAAGTGGGTTAAAAAGACAGAGGATACTTTGAAATGACTGGGCTTTGAAAATGTACTTGACCATTATTTTAATTCTTTTTCAAGAAAGTCTTACTATTTTTGATGCAAATGACATAAATAGAGGAATATGCATATCAAAGACAGTGATGAATTAAATTTAAACAGTGGAAGGAATTAAAATATCAGAAAAATGAGCAAGGAGCACCTTTCAAAACAACTGAGGTTTATGATCAGAACATTGCGTCTTAACCAGTGACATAAACTGTCACATAAGAATACATATCAATACTTATGGAATGAGCATAAATTCCCTAAACTTCTGGTTATTTACCCTCATAGTTTTGTTTTATGATTTATAAGTGGTTTTTCCAGGTGTAATACATTCAGATAATTCTAGCCATTAATTTCAAACAGCTGGCATATGACCTAAATTCTGTCTGTGCAACAAAATCTCTTTGCATGAGATGAAATAGAGAAAAATAAACCTTAAAATCTCCATATAATGACTGATAGTAAAGTGACTGTACTTTAATAATACAAAGAAAGGTTCCAAAGCTTACAAATGAAGGTTTCATTGAAATTAATCATGTGCAATTTTATCAACCAGCAAAGACAGGTTTTGACATATATATGAACCAAGTTCAATCCAGGCATACTGCTTGTCAGTTTCCTTAGCCCAATTTCCATCTAGGCTAGCATACTTGATGAAATATCCATTAATGTATAAAATTTCATTTACCTTTCTGGTAAACTCTGTGCTTTTCTAACAACAGAGATGACAGAGGCCCATTAGATAGGCATATTGTCATTCAGACCTCCCTTACATCTAGTGTACCAATGTAATTCCAGGAATTATTTTCCCTAATTGGAAAAATCCACAGAAATACTAGAAAGATAGTGTGCATCAAGTGTAGCTGCAGAATAATGAGACATCCAGATCATTATTCTATTTGTTAACAATTGGGTTCCTCAAGACAGGCATCTGAGTTCATATCTGGACATTTACATATAGTTGACTAAGTATTTCAGAAAACAGATTACCTTCAGTACATGAGACTACTTTTATTTTGGTGCCTAAAAATAGCAGTGAATATAGAGATACAAACTTGAATATTTTGGCCAAGGATGCTACATTCCAGATAGTCTGTATTGCTCATGTTTAGCAGTCCCCCTATAATACAATAAAGATATAGAATCATGTTGTGTTCATTTAGTACTACTCTACCTCATTTTAGAGATTACCTAAAGCAGCTATCTTATTAGAATCATTATTGCTTCTTGACACATCACAGCAGTGCTTCTACATCTGGTGCCCATAGCAGGAGAGCCAGACTGACAAGATAGATACATTTAGTTAATTTTTAATTTTTTTTTTTTTTAATCGGGCCCAGCTATTAATCACACCGGTCTCTAAATCTCAGGTGCATCAGGAAGCAGTCAGAATGATCAAATATTGCTCTTTGCCGCCAAGTGACATTACTCATTTTCAACTTCAGCAGATATTAGAGGCTGCATTTGCTGTGTTTTTCAGATAGCCTTAGGAGGGTCAGAGGAAAGAAAAATCCTACAGTCGCTCCTCCTCCCCTGCCACTCTTTTGTCTCCAAACAACAATGGTATGACTGGGGAGAAACATTATCACTAGAGGTGCATAAACAACTACATTCATTAGGCTGGAACAGATTTGTCACCATGCAAGTCCCGTTCCACTGGCTAATACACAGGCTAAAGAAAAGTATGATGCAGCCTTCCTCTCGCACAATTTAGAAATCCCTAATCCTTTGATGGCGTGCCCCAGGGACTGTTGTGGGGAAGGCTCTGGTACAAGTTCTCTCATGCCCTTGTCACGGGAATTAATTGGGTCTTTTTAGCTGGATTAGAGGATGAGTCCTCTCCATGGAAACCAGGAAGATTTACTTGAAAAGGAGACTGATTTAACTGAACAATTTGCTAGTAACAATTTAGCTAATTTCAATACCCATCAATAACAATATTTAAGAAAATAACCTGCGTTGCTTTTTTTGCACTGATGCTATATTCTCTCCTGCCATTCAGGGGCTCTCAGACATCAGAACACAGAAAGAGTTTGTTTCTTCCTGTAGAAAGCTGGCAGATTTTTCTTTTCATTAGTCTCCATACCTCCCCTCCCTTTTTCAGATAGAGCAGACAGAAATCACATTTTTCATGTGGCCATTGCTAATTATCAGTTACCAGTTATTTATACATTGTAGCTGCGTTCTCAAGGTAGACACTCATTGGCTTGATTTAGTGAGAGACCCATGCTAATAGCCTGTCTCTCTTTTGAAGCAAGAATTGGAGTTCAATGGGGAATTTTCCAACTTCTGATAAGCGTTCAGTCCTGCTTCAAAACTGCCGACATATTTGTGGAACAGAGCCAAGACTTGAAAACCAAACTGTTTTGCATTACCAAACATGAAGCTTTGTTAAGTGGCAGGCATTTCAGAACATTTCTTAAGACATAAAGCATCAAGATCAAAGGTCTATTCAAGCTTACACACATATGATGGAGGCTGCTTTCTGCAGCTAGCACCGTACAGGTGTAAGGGCTAGAATTGTGCCTGAACATGTGTGATCACTCAAGCTGCAAAATGACAAGATGGGCATCCACTGACAGCTGGATCGATTTTGAAACACTTCCATGTGGGGACACTTGAACTATATTATTACTTCACTCCTAGAGAAATGCAGCCACTGCGGAATCTTCTACAAAATCTTCATCCAACACACTTACGCTGTTCTGTGTTATTAATACATTCAAGATTAGTTAGTGATTGGCCCTATCAGATCATACAGGCAGGAAAAGGGGCAAGAGAAAGAAAGGACAGGAGAAACACAAGTTGCTTTTCCACCATTCCCCCCCAGCATTTGCACATTACTACATTCTGATGATTGCCAAAAGTGCAGTCTCTCTCACAGTATGTTTTTTCATAGTTTATTGCAGACGAAGTGGTGAGATCTTTCCAGGTACCTTGGGAAATATTTGCAGCACAAAACAAGTTTAATCAGTTTCAAGAATGACAAAGCCAGTGCTCCAAGATCCAGGATTTGTTCTGTTCTCTCCTATACCACTTCTGAAAAGTCTTACCTCAGAAGCAGCTGAAAGTAGATAAATGCCATTTGAGAAATTTCTCCGTTGTACAATATCCAGGTTTAACTAAGAGCATAATATAACAAGAACAAAAGCCCAAATGGTTCAAGTGGATTGAAGGCCTACTCCTCTGCATATCTACAATTGCATACAAGAAACAACAGAATTCAGCAGCTGTTACTGTATCTCTAGCTTAACAATGCCTGTCTCCAGTGGTCTTACTTCTCTGAGATTGGAAGTACAATTTTCATGCTATATGACAATCACATTCTTTTAAAACTTCAGAAAGGCACTGTCTACAACAGCAGAACATCTTTAAATTCCTCTGAAAGTGACATTATTTTTCACTGTCTTATTTATAATGAATTTTAAAGGAAGGAATTTTGGAAAAAAGGTTTAAAAATATGATAGCTACCACCAATATGATGTTGTTTTGAAAAGAAGCAGCAGAAGATTATGTTGCAGAAATTCTATTTGTCTCAAAATTTGTTTTATTATTAGAAATTTTTAACCTGAAAATATATTGCATCTGTCCACCCATAGACCTCATCTTGTTCAGCTTTCTTCAATGAATCTTTCGAGACTCTGTCTGAAGCACATTGCTGCATTTTTAAAGTGTGTACCCTGGAGCCAACGTGCAACTGTGGTTTATTCGCATGACATGCCAAGCCAACACAGGTGGAAAAGCCCATCTAAAAAGTGGCTAGCCGGTGCTGACCTTCGTACTGTTAAAGATGCACTACTAGCTTAACATTTGCTTTAATGATTCCTATATTCCTTTTAGAGGCAGTCCCAAGGCTGATCCCATGACCCAAGTCTCCTACTTGTGCAGCTCTCTGTGTCCACAAATGCAGCCTCAGGAACAGTGAGGGCATGCTCTGAAGTGCACATGGACCCTTGTTATTTTAGAATGCCCCCACCTAGCTTTTACTCACTTTCTGTCTTTAAAACAGCTTGAAGAAAACTGAAGAGCAGGCTACACCTAGGGATGTACCAGATATACGGAAGGAATCGGTTACTAGGCAGTCTATTCATCCCCAATCACTTTTTCAGAGATGAGTATGAATAGCTATAAAATAGCCTGAACATAAACTACAATCACAGTTTCAACTGTGGTGTAAGTCATGGCCTTAAAAACACAGTATCCAGGAGAAAAAACCCCAAACTTACAAAACAGTATTATAATCAAACAATTTCCACTTTTGAAGAAATTATGCCAATGGGAAATAGGTCCAAGCCCTTTAACAGAATCTTTGGCTTCATAAGGAAATAAATTCTTCAAGAAATTTTTCCAGTTGGAATAATTCCTCATTCACAACTCATCTTACGTTTGTCAAGGTGCTACAACCACTTTGTCCTCAGTGTAAAAAAGAAAACTTTATGTCAATGCCTAAGTTTAAATTTTCAGTACCCTCAAAGACAAGTGACCCCTAAAAACTTGAATTTACCCAATAAGATCCACTCAAGAGTATGAGACTGTTTCTTCAAACACACAGAAGTGCACATGTACACGCACACACAACCCTCAAAATAACGACAGTAATGCTGTATTTTCCAAATTGTGCTCATTCACATGGGAAACTATGGAAGAAAGAAAAAAATGGGAATGCTTTTTATCTTACCTAAGCCTGATATGCTTGAAATATATTTGAGTAAAAGTCATTTTCTTGAAATAACTCTTCCCTCATAAATCTTACAGTGTCAGAGATCTTTCTCTGAACTCCTGGTGAAGAGTGATCATAACTCAATGTCCATAACTGCTTCAAAATGGAAGAATACATTTCCAATATGAAATTACAAAATGTACATGAAACAGTACTAAATTTTTTCATATAACTGTGATACTTAAAATAAAAATAGCCACATCTCTTTCATTTCTGCAGTGATTATCATTACCGATTCTCTTTTATTTACAGCTGTATAACTGAAAAAAAACCCCTTAATTAGATAACATTTCTAATTTCCTTTCACCTATTCATCATTTGGAAAAATTCACCTGCAATCATCCTTTCTCATTGTTCTTTTATTCTCCCATCTTTCCTGGTGGAAGAACAGCTAGTTCTCAACTGATGCAGCCAATAGTTAGAGCAGGTAATAAGGGTTTTTTTGGTTGGTTGTTTTTTTTTTTTCTTCTTCAGCCTTACCCTCAACAATAAGTTTTCAATGTAATTAGGTTCCTCTATGCCTGGCACAATTGTCCTCCTCCATGTGATTTGCACATGAAGGGAATCAAATTCAGATCCTACAAACATCCCACTGATTACATCTCAAAAAGACCCAAGATACTCAACTGCAATTTCTGGTAGCTATTATATCAGGATATTTTCTTCTTGAGTTTTTCAGCAAGTAATTGCACAAATATTATCACTTATTCTAATTTTCTCTCTTCTCTTTTGTACTTTTACAGTTTTTCTGTCTTTTCAAACTTGTAAAAATGTAAGAGGGAAATTTTCTCATTTCAATTTGGTATTTTAGTCCTATCAGAAGGAAATTGGTTTTGGTAGCAATATTACATTTTTGCATTAAACAATGCAAAACTAAAACTAAGCACTATCCTGGTCTTGCTCTCTGTATTGCCACTCTCAGGCAGATTATGGCAAAGAGAAAAGCAACGGGATATTGGAAAAACGTTGGCATAATCAGAGACTCAGCAACATACTGAATAGGCTACTTTGCCATAAACAGAGATATGGCTAATCTTAGGAAACAGCTAAAACTTAAAAAAAAAATAAAATCTAAAGAGCAATGATCATCAAATGCTTTAAAAGTGAAAAGGCCTTAATAAGTAGTTATTATTCTGATCACACTTAGAAAAACTGCATAATCCTGCCTTCAGGATAGTCAAATCCTCTTGTATAAGGCTGATGTTCACAAATTACCTTTCAAGTTCCTCAATATGCCTCAAAAATAAAAAGAAAATGACAAAAAAAAAAATCTTGTGGTTGGTTTAGAAGGAGCTGCTGGGAAGTGAGTGAGCCAAACTCAGACCTCTCTACTGTTTGGGGGTTCTTTTTGGGTTTTTTTAATAACAGCTTATTAATTTTAGCTGCAATAAAATTATTCCAAAATTAACTAGAACAAATGGGCCAAATACTCATTGTGCAGTACAGCACTAGCAGCAGCAGGTTTCTGAAGGATACAGTAAGGAAAACACTTCAGTATTTTTGGTAGCCCTATAATTATGCTTGTCTAGTGCAGTGTTCCATCCTGAGAGATGCTAAATACCCTCAAAAATTTAACTGTATCCTCAGGTCCCACTGAAGCTGGTGTTCAGAGAAAGTACATAAGAAAAAGGCATTCCTTACTTGATTGCTGCAAAGCTTAAACATTGTATCAGTGTTACTTGTCAATTACTGTATGTCTTGAAGAAGTCATGCTGTACTTTCCCTGGAAATATCAGAAAAACAAGCTGCGAAGTAAGCCTTTGATAACAAGTGGCTTTGATGTCTGTGGGATTTCAAGACACCCTACACACTGGAAACGCTTGAAAACCTCAAGACAGGCATTGGCTCCCTCATGGCTTTGAAGGAAACAAGTCTGACTGCTGAGCTCTGTCTGCCTTTAAGTTTAGGTGCCGTAGGAACTCGCCTGTACCGAGTTGCAGCATCCTCAGTTGAAGCTTACTCCCATTCTCACGCCACCAAGCTTGTCATCTTGTGACTGAACTCAAACACGTTCTTGCAAGCCAAGGTGGAGTACGGGTCACTCTCCAGTGCGATACCCACTGGGGAGTGCAAAGGCCATAGCAGTCATTCATACGGCTCGCAGGAGTTACTATGACTCGGGCAACCTGGCAGGGTGTTAACTGTTGCGAGTCATTTCACAAACCACAGCTATTCCCAGGTAGCTTTTCCTTCTCGGTTCTGTAGCTCTTTTCCTTAGCCTCTATCTAGCAGTCTAGCAGTGGACAGATAGAAAAAGTCAAATTGCTAGCGTATATGTGTGTCTATATATACACGAGTACACATATTTGCACATGTTTTGATGTGACAGGGAAGCCTGTGCGATCTAGAGATACCGCTCAAGCCTCTCTTCTTTAGTCCATGCTACTCTGACCCTATGCTGGCACTATCATCACTCCTTCCCAGCTGGGCTTGAGTGGCCTTGTTAGGGCAGCTATAAAGCTCCACAGCCAGAGATTTCAATTTAGGAGGGAGTAAAGCATCTCTTTTTATTACCTCAGGAGAACCGAGCACCCTGCCAGTGCAGTACTCCAATTTATTGCCAGGAGCAGATGGGGTGGACTGGGAATTAGACCCACTTAAAAACTGGTTTATACACCATTCTGTGTCATTGCTACATGAGGCCACAGGAGGTTTACGGCTTATTCAGAAGGGCAATTGTTTCTGTATCACTGCAAGATACTGAGTAGAAATCAAAGCACACGGCTATCTTGCAGTGAGGACTGGCCCCTTTTTCATCCCCCGCTACGTGTTTAAGCAATAAACCAACAATTTGCTTACTGTAAACTCTCCTGTGTTTATGTGGGGAACATTTGGCTTAGGACATCAGTTTCTGTCTTCAGATAGAGATTCATTGCATTTTTACTGGACATAAAAAGCAGAGACCTTATTTCAAACACAAGATTTCTAAAATAGCATGAAATACTGTTTTCTTTATAGCTGATACAGACTGTGAGTGCAGTTGACAAAGATGAGCCTCCTCGAGGACACAAATTTTTCTTTGAACTGGTGCCAGAATTTGCTGTTCATCCAAACTTCTCCATTGTAGACAACAAAGGTAACTGCTGACCAGCACCATCCCCTTCCCCCCCAGCCCCAATACTACATAAAACTTTATCCACTAACATTTCTTAATTTTGCTTTTCCATTCTAGATAACACAGCAGGAATTATGACTAGAAGAAATGGATACAGCCGTAGTAAGATGAGTACCTATCTCCTGCCAATCATAATATTTGACAATGACTACCCGATCCAGAGCAGCACCGGCACGCTGACCATTCGCGTGTGTGCCTGCGACAGCCGGGGGAACATGCAGTCCTGCAACGCCGAGGCCTTGCTCCTCCCGGCCGGCCTCAGCACCGGGGCACTGGTTGCCATCCTCCTCTGCATCATCATCCTGCTGGGTAAGTACCTGCGATGAGAGGTTTAATTGACTAGGCAAAGGTCTGGTCACTTCTAGACCCCTGGCATTCTTCAACCGCTTATTCACACGACCCTGCAGAACAGTATTTCATACTTGATGTCGTCTTTTTGTTTGTTTGTTTGTTTGTTTGTTACCAATTGTTTTCTAAGATGGAGGAGCTGGGAGAGTGGGAGAGGGAGCTACTATGGGCTGTTTGTCATCATACTATTCAGAAGAATGTGTGAAAAGAGTGAGACTATCAATGTTATTTAGGTGAAATAAATATGAAAATCTACGGTCAGTTTTAGATACCATGCTCGTTTGAGTAATATTTTGTGTTATAAACAGATCTTCATTCAGAACCAGGACTTTAAAATCATATTCCTGAAGCTGAATGATAAGTTTCTCGGTGATTAAAAAATTATCAATTATACTAGCTATTTAATCATGAATGATTTGTAATTTTTATACTCAGGAAATATTTAGCTCAAAAGCATAGAAGAGAAATGTTCAATTGCTTGCAAGTGGTAGTGAGAGCAGCTGATTAAATAAAGTGCGAGCACAGAAGTTAGATGGGTGGTTGGAGAGCAGAAGCATTAGAAAGATGACGTGATATAAGAAGAAACTAGGATAAATGCTAGCTCATAACCTGGTGTTAAGTACATAAAAATTGCAACTCACACGTTTTGCTTACCAGAGAAGTGCCTCCTTAAAAGTGCCATCACCTCTACTTTCCAGTCAAACTCTGTGGAAAACCTCTTTCCCTTTCCACCTGTCCTAGCAAACACAGCTTGCCAAGGGGGCAGTGACAAGCTTACAGGTGTCAGCTTACATCATTCTAAGGAGATCACTTTTTTTTCAGTTTTTAGACTGGATTCAAGCTGCTCCAGTAAATATTCAGAGGAACACAGAGGTTGTTAGGAGAGGGGCAATATGTAGGAACTATATCTATACTGTTAGGCATAGGGAAGGGAGGGTACTTGAGCTCCGACAAACTGATTGTCCATAGTGCTTAGGTACAAGCACTGCTGCCGGCCTGGTTTCAGCATGAGCCAGCGTGGATTCCCCAGGATGTTGCCCAGGCATAGCCTGAGCAACAGAACTTGCAGGGCACCACTTCCAGCAGACAACTGTGGTTCAAACCCTGCCAGATCTGGCTCTCCACCTTGCATAGCTCTTAACACCATGTCAACAGGCTCTGCGTCTTCAAAGCCACCCTTTATGCCCCAGCATAGAGCATGAAATGTATACCATGAAACACATACCCTTACTTGATCACTAGGATAACATCACTCTAATCGGCTGCAATGCTTTAGTACAGAAACACTGAACTGAAAACAAAAATCAAAGTGTGCCTTAGGACCACAACAATAGCTCATGAGACTCAGAACATGCTCAGGGACAAGTGCTGTGCAAAACAACTGTGACACTTTGTGTCTCTTGGCCCCAAGGTTAGAGACCCTGCACTACTTAGCGCTACAGACACAGCTGAAGCCAGAGTAGCATAGGGCTGAAGAGCATTTAAACAGAATTGTTAGTCTACAGCTGCTGTGATTCTCAGCACCTTATCTGATTGTTCAACAGGATGTAGTGTTATAGGATAGTAGACTGGTGTCATCATGCCCAAAATAGGAGAGACATTTTAAGTACCTGGCTGTGAAAGACACTTCTTCATAATAACCTTTTAGTGATCTGCCCTACTCTTGTATATGAAGTCTTAAACTTACTTAAGTGGGCTATTACTTGTCTAGCATTAGGAAAACTTGAAAAAAATGGTTCCTGTACAGATACAAAACCCGCAAACAAAACAGAACAGCCTTTACATTCACAGCATTGTACCATGGCATGTGGAAGATCACAGTTCCCCTCTCCCTACCCGCAGCACGTCCAGTCTTCCCTTTTATTCACCAGTACTCAAGTCATTCAGAGTAAAAGCTTTGTTCCTAAGACTCAACAAAAGTGCTCAGCACT
The DNA here is from genome assembly GCA_024606505.1 of Aquila spilogaster. Classification (NCBI taxonomy): domain Eukaryota; kingdom Metazoa; phylum Chordata; class Aves; order Accipitriformes; family Accipitridae; genus Aquila; species Aquila spilogaster. Next base: position 20,489 of record JANHGO010000556.1, read on the forward strand.
GCTGTAATGTGTGGTTCGGCAACCATTGTTATGCCTCATTGACAGATGATCTCGCTGGCCTCTCCTATTTACTCCAGCTACAGGAGCTACGGTCAGATTTTTAAATGCATTTAAGCTTTGAATTCCTACTGAAATCAATAGCATTTAGGCACCAGGATGTATTTACAAATCTTAACTTCAGTTTTTCATCTCCCTCTGTAGAGGTTCATTTTTGTGTCAAACTTTACCTCTCCAAAAGGAAGGGTTATTCAACCAACATTTCTTAAACTAGGGGGATCATGTTTTTTAAAAGAAACATTTAGTAGCAAAGATTAGATTTCAATCCTTGCAGTCATTGAAGCCAAAAATAGTTTCATCAATAATATTGATAGCTGAAGGTCTTCAGGTTCTTATTTTCAGAAGGACCTGTAGATCCCATTTTCAAAAGTGAATTAGGCACTTAGGAATACCTAAATCACTAGCTTTCAAGAGTGTGAATTACTTTTGCCAAGGAGATTCAACTACATTTGTTGAAATCACCCTTAGTGACTGCCAGGAAGGCAGTACTTCAAGAAACTAAAATCAAAGTCAAACCCTAGTAGGATGATATATTTTAAGACATTGTCTGCTTCTCAACTTCAGCCTAATCGTATCTGTATTTCCAATATATAATATTTTAATCATTGCTCCCATAGGTTTAAAAAAGCATAAGTTTTTGACTACTATAAAATCATTAATATTTTTCCTTATTAACTTCAGCTTGGAGAGAGCTTTTATCACTCTTCCCCTACTAAAAATCCTATCCTAGCCTTAAAACTTTTCCAGTTCAACAGAAAATGCAACATATTAGCTCATTTATTTAATTTTTAACTACCCATTTCTGCATTCATCTTTTGTTTCCTTTCAGTATTAGTTGTCTTGTTTACGGCTCTCAAGAGACAGAGGAAGAAAGAACCCTTGATCATCTCAAAGGACGATGTTCGGGATAACATTGTGACCTACAACGATGAAGGAGGTGGGGAAGAAGACACCCAGGCTTTTGACATTGGCACACTGAGAAATCCAGAAGCAAGAGAGGAAAGTAAGATGAGAAGAGATGTTATCCCAGAAACTATATTTCAGATAAGACGGACTGCACCTCTTTGGGAAAACATTGATGTCCAAGATTTTATTCATAGAAGGTTAAAGGAAAATGATTTAGACCCAGCTGCCCCTCCTTATGATTCACTAGCAACATATGCCTACGAAGGGAATGATTCCATAGCAAATTCACTCAGCTCCCTGGAATCGCTTACCACGGAGGGCAACCAAGACTATGATTACCTCAGTGACTGGGGACCTCGGTTTAAAAAACTAGCAGATATGTATGGTGGCGAGGACAGTGATCGAGACTGAGAAAGTAATCTGTGACCTGGTCAGTGTTAGTGGAATTCATGTCTATGTTACTAGATAAAGTGGCCTACTCTCTCTTACTTGGGAATAAAAAATTTACAAAAAATAGGTGTTGTCTTAGTAGGGGTTTGCTTAATCAATAAGTCAACGTGAATGAATATGAATGATTTAGATTTTAAAAAAAATCTATAATTCACCCTCTCTGCCTAGAAACCTCTGATGAAAGGTTTTTATTGACAATGAAAAGACAATAAAAGGCTTTTTGTGCCTTTAATAATGAGGTGGAAACTTAATTTTTTTTTATTGCTTTGCATTACCTTTCCTACTAGCTGGGACAGTGTGCACCTGCATTGTAACATAATCTCAAAAATATACTTTAAAAAAGATTAATATTACTGCCATATTTATTGAGTTAAAGAATGTCTGTGTGTTGATTCATCATGATATTTTTATATATGTATATTTATATTTTTGTATTTTTATTAAATAAATTAGTATTTATAAAAACAATACTTACTCACGTACTTTGTTAATCATAAGGAACTGTCCAGTCTTTCTGAACAAAGGAAACTGCGTGTTGTGCGATACTTAATTTTTGAATGCATCTTCTTTTGTCAGATTAGTGGTTGAAATGTACTGTGCAAGAACAATATGGAGAGAGTGCTCTGTAATGGGAATGCAGTGTAGAAAAAAGAAAAATTATTTTGAAAAAGTGGTTATAAATAAATGCAGTCTGGCTTGCAATGTGTATTACTATATGGCATAATAATATAGTTTCATTGTGAAACTTGCTCCCACATACCTTCTTATATGAACAGGTGACCAGTGAGAGGATTTAACAGATATACACCTGAGGATTTAAGGAACCGTGAAGGTTTATTCTGGTAGATATGAAAACAATTTTATAATATTCCCTTTTAAAAATGGAATAATTAAGCAAACATCAATAATGAAAGGAAGGCTTTTGTATTCTAATCTTATTTGGGGGTTTTGAGGCAATAAGGCAAATCAGACATGTTACTAATAGCTTCTTTTTAAATCAAAGCGAGCCAAGCAATGAAAACAAAGCCCAAGTAATATTTTATTAAAGATGTTAGTGTTCTCTTCCTTCAAAGAAGTGCATACGTTTGCATATTTTTTAAAAGCGTTAATGACAATCTTCAAGTATATATCTGTGTTTAAAATCTATTTGCTGGATCAGCTTTTATGCAATGCACGTTTTTTTTTCACAACACAGGATAGGAGGAATTTACCTGGATCGCATGTGATCTAACTGAGAGTTGCAAGGTTTATCCACATTTGTTTAAAAAAAGAAAAATAAAAAACCTCAAATGTATGAAAAAGAATCAAAGATGACAACAATATAGGATGTACGCTATCCATAGCATTTCAATTTTTAATATCAACTCTAGGGAAAACCAAGTGCATATAGATGTCCAAAATAGTAATGTTTTAAGGTTTTCTCTCAATTACTTAGTTATTTTTCAGATCTTTTCAGAAAGAAACTTAAGATACACATTGGCAATGTAATGTGGACTACTGAGGCACTCATCTCTTACCAAAAAGATAATAAAGAGGGTACACACAAAGTCACTTCGCCTGCACATAGGAACACACTCCTGCCTAATATTTTCCTCTCTACTATGTTGACTTTCAGATTATTTCTCCAAAACATCTCTTTATTATTATTTATTGTACCCCTCTACTGTATTCTTCTGATAGCCCCAAGGTTTCATCTCAAGTTTTCTGACACTGAACTCCTTTATTTTTTTTGGGGGGGGACAGGGGGTCAGGGGATTGGGGTTCCAAACAAGCACCTGAACAGCTCCCTGTGAGCTGCATGTCAGGTCTGAAACACTATGTTGCAAGCAAAAAACTTTAGTGACACAAAAAAGTCAAAATAACCTGCAGCTACGTGGCAGCCATGTATGTGGATATGATGTAGTAACAAGACATGATGGCATAGCTTGATGGCATAGCTTGATGGCCTAAGAATGCATATTTCTTTTTTGTGTCTTTTGGAGCAAAAAGCAAAAGACTTATGGAATGTATGTTCTCAACAGTGTTGCTGGCAAAGTACACTAGAATGCATTAGTCTTTCAATGCAATTTTCATAACTTTAAGTCACTCCCTTAAGATGGGATAGGAGGGAAAAAATGGATGATAAAACAACTATGTCCCTGAAGAGAAATTACGGGGGGGGACGGGGGGGCGGGGGGAGAATAAAACAAACTAAAACAAGAATATGGGAAAATCTTCTTTGACTTATAGAAATTGTACACCCAATTTCATCTTCAGTGACTAACACAGTGGATTGGACTAAGAGGAGAGCTCTTAGCAATCTTGTAAATTGTCATCAGAAATCTGAATATCACACAGTGATGTAGAATGGCAGGAGAGAGGACAGTGAAAATACTTCTGTCCCAAAGCAAGGACAGATACAGACAAAGTATATGTCAGTGCAGTTGAGTAAGTTTTTAAGATGTTAAGAGTTGGTGCAGTACACATTAAAGGGTACCAATTTGATTTCAGAGAGGCTACTGGTGAAGGCAGGATGGAGGAAACAGGGTCTGAGGAATTCTTCTTCCTTGAAGACATATAAATTTAATTTAGAAATTATATTTTCCACATAGAAATAATCTTATTTGTGGGTTTTTTTGTTGGTTTTTTTTTTTTGTTTTGTTTTGTTTTTTTTTTTTTTTTTTTTTTTCAGAAAGGAGTGACAGAAAGGAAAAAGAAGTATTGTAGAAGTCACTCACAGAATGCTCTGGTAGAGACATGTCCTCAGTATCATTGTCATGGTACCACTGTGGTACTTTGGGAAGAGCAGAAACTCTAGGAGATCATCAGAAAAAGGCACCCCCTTCTCTCACTCTAGGTTTTCTCATCCCATGGGTCATTACCACTAAAGCAAAGAGAGGGAGATTTAGCCTTTGTTTTCAGCAAGAGAATGAGACTTTCCCATGCTTTCCTACTATTTCAGTAGTGAGCCCAAGAACCTTTGGCTCACTTAAAGCAATATATGTTTAAAAGAGGACCTACATGGATTTACAGCTCACAGAAATTCACACAGTTGATATAGCAAAACAAGAAATTTCTCAAAAGTGCTAAAAATTTCAAGCATTCTTAAAATGACTAAAGCTAGCTGGCAAGTTTATCACCTGACATGCCTAACTGGTAGTTATGTGGGCTTGTTCATTCAAATGGGCTGCAGAAACTATTTTTTCTATTACAATTGTTTTTTAAAAATGGATCTTCTTTTACATCTGAAACAACGCAGTAAATACCACATCACAGGTGAGGAATTTGTATTCACAGTGAAAACTACCATGATATGTCCGTTTTGCTCTTTATCATTTTTATCTGTTTACATCCATTGAGATTTTTTGGGTGGCGTTTTTGATTACATTTTATACGATAAAACCAATGAGTGACAACCCTATGTGATAAGATAAGCTGCTGCTTCTGGTGTCATAAACCTGACTGATTCCCAGGGTATTTCCCATAGAGGAGACCCTTTGCACAGCAATAGCCATATCCCTCAAGGGTACGACTACCACCTTTATCTACGACAGAGGCACGCACCTTTGCTGCCATAGGTATTCAGCAGAGCAGCTGCACTGCCTCTGAGTTTGCCTACCCAAAATGCTAGAGCGCTATGCCTGCAAAACCCACGCTATACCACCTCCCGATGCTGAGGACATTCTGAGATGAACAGGGGCAGCTTCTAGCCTGTGATGTGCTGAGGCTGCTGGGTGGCCAGCCGCTTTGGATGTCCTAGTGGGTGTTGCGGCTAATTAAATCTCAGGTTTTCGGTGTCTCTGAACAGGCAGAAGGCCAGACATAGGAACCAACGGGAACTTGCATAGCATTGGCAGAAATCTGCCTTGTCGGGATACAAAGGTGGCAGAAAAACTTCAGATCACCCTTTGATTAACATCTATTTTCCAGTAATAGGTTCAGACTGATGGAGTTATGCACATCATTTTTTTGGATTATTTAAACAATATTTTTGTGAAATAAATATTAACAAAGTTCATCATTCAATGAATAAACAGGAATTTTGTGGGAGAAGGAAAGGAGATTGGATAATAAACGTGTATGTTGACAGCTCGTTTTGAAGTCCAGTTACTAGCAAGTCATCTCCTTTAAACCATCAGTGAAACAATGGCTATATGATTTCTCTAAGTCCTAAAGGGAGCATCACACCTAGATCCCACTATTACATTGTATTTGGATTCCCAAAGGTACAGGAAGAAAAAGAAGGTCCTGAGAGGCCTCTTAAAGTTCGATGGCTGTTTTCGGTTTCACAGGTCCACATTTAGAGGAATTGGGTGAAGTCCTGCATGGGTACCACTACCCTAATATGGTTGAAGGAGCTGACTGACACAGAAAATGTCTTTGAGTTGTCCAATACAAACTGGTACTGATGAATTTATTAGCTTCCTTTGGCGTTTTAAGATTAGTGACATTGATGGGTACAACTGACAAAAGGTCCAACAAAAAAGACCAAGCTTCAGCTGGATAGGCAAACAATATTGGTCCAATACAGGGCAGAAGTGCTGACTGACACAGTGGGATATTCAATACTGGTTAAGCAGCAGGAAAAAGAGAGGGATGAGAGGTAGGAACTCCTTCCAGTGATGCTTCTGCAGATGTTCTCCCCTCTGAGAGAGAACTGAGGCACAGAAGTGCTGGGCATTTCAAGTTTATGCACATCTTCATCCTCTGTGAAATCAACTGTGCTTAGCTAAGGTTCTGATCCATGGGATTGCCTCAAATCCCAGACATGTCTCACTGGGAAGTTCAAGGCCTTGGGACCTTAAAAGAGGCTCAAGAGGAAGGAGAAAGGTCATTTTTTATGATGCTAATCTCACCAAGGATCTACTTTTCTGCCACCATTGTGGTTCACTCCAAAGGAGAAAAAGTAGCTGGAAATACTTAGGATGTACAAGACTAATTTTGACGTCTTGCAGAAAAACTACTTGTGACTGCTAAGGGCCAAGATAAACTTACTAACTCCTGAGGAAATACTGTGGGATTTAGTCATCATTCCAAACAGTCTTAAATCAATTTTGAATGGGCTTTCCCCAGGGTTAAGAGCAAATAAGCTGAGAAAAAGGAGGGAAAAGGAATAAAAATGAACACAGAAAAATTCCAAGTGAATGTTCCAAGAAAAAAAACCCCAAAAGTAAATCCATTCCATCTTGAAAGCAGAAAAAAAAAGGAAAGAGGAACATGTGATGAAGGTCTTGTTTTGTAATGTTTATGTATTTTCTATTTCTTTTCACTTTAACTGAATTTTGTAACATCCTCATATTGGTACAAGCTTATCTGGATAAACAGTCTTATCAGTAAAAAATAATGCTGGAGACAATCTCTCACAGAAGGTTGCATCTTTCAGTGAAATGCCGAAACAGACTCCTCATTATGCCAGGTTAAGCAACCTAACTGCAACCACTACCATACATGAACCTAAAATTTTTAGTCATTTCATGAAATGGCTGTTTTCAGAACAGAATAGTCACACACACACAAAAAACCCCATATATAAAACTTCCTTAGTACCTTTCTTATGCATTGATGACAAACGGCATTAACACCTTCTGCTCTACCAAAGGTATTTCAACTGCTAATGGTCTAATTTACACTGAAAGTTGTAGTTTCAGGTCACATTTACACTTCACTCCTCACTTGTGCTAAGCAGACAGATAGAACACATAAGCGTTTGGGTTACTGCATTTTGGAGTATTGTTACATTTTATGTTTTACAATTGAATTTGTAGAAGAACTTGAGCAGTTCCAGAAAGAAAAAACACGGAAAAAAAAGCAGTACGGGGAAATCAAACAGTTTTGCTTCTGCTATAGGAAGATGAATGGGGGAGAGGTGAATTCTAGAAGAATTTTTCAGGAACATAACGTAGATGTTACTTTGTATGCATATGAATGTCTGTCTATACGTATAGGTGAGTGTACATATATAAGCATATATATAAAAAATCCCACTTTATTATCTATAAGGTTAACCAACAGAAACCCTTAGGTCCCACTTCCATTCAGAGATGCCCATCTAAGAGGAAAAAACCCACGGCAGAGTACAAGACACATTCAACTATGTGCAAACAAAAGGACATAAACCAATCTGATTTTACAGATTGTTTTATGTTGTTCTAGCATCCTGCTGTTAGAGGGTATATTTTACACTTCGGTTCAGTTTCCATTCATGAATCATAATTCAAACTAGGAGGGATCTGGCCTGAACTCTACTTCAAAATCACTTCCAAATTTGGGATTTTGCATCTTTGTTAAAATCCCACAGCAATGGAAATGCAGAAAAGAGTGTTGTGAACATCACTGCTCCTGTGTTCCAAAGAAATCATGTTGATGTTATTTCTGCAGGGGAAGCGAGTGCCTCCGTGCGGAATCAGCCCACTGGCTATCACAGGGTACCATGCAAGAGAGGAAATCCAGGAACATTTACTTCTTTCCTTTTACTCCCCCCCACCACCGTCCCCATTCGAAGCAAAGCACTCTGCAACACCCTTCGCCCACTCCAGCAAAATTCATTAGAATCCTTTTTAGCAAATTTCAGATTACCAGTAAAAGCCAAAGAAGTGACAGTGTCTTGTCACAATTTCAATGTCTTATTCCTTTTGCTGGTGTGCACTGTTTTAGCAGGAAATACATTTTCATAGCAGTCCTGTGACTTTAAATATGAGCATATTCCTGATTTTGTTCATTTTACCACGGAATTTGACACAGCTCCTGTCATAACATATATTAATATACCTTCATCAAGCTTGGAATGAACTCCATGATTTTAAAAAGCATTTGCTTTTAGAGTCAGTGTGCCAAGCATTTCTCCCATCACTTCTCACAGGGGAATGACAGGCTGTACAAAGTAAGCCTGCACAAACACAGATTTTGATTTTTGGTGGGAGTAAAATGATAATAACGTTGTTCAGTGCTTACAGTTGTGTCCTTCAATTTACCTTTTGAGTTACTGGTAGATACTTAGACCACATCAGAAACAGTTTATGATCTGTTAGAGTAGCGCAAGAATATCTTCGGAGCAGCACAGGATCCAACAACCAGTCTGGGATCCTTACAGCCTTCCTTTCCCTCCAGCAGCAGGAGGCAGAATGACCCTCCCAGGCACTGCAGCACACAAGTACATATCTGGCACTTACTACTGGAAGAAGAGTTGAAAGCTAGAGTTTCATGAGTAAAAATGGCGAGAAGGAAATTAGGGCTGGGATTTTTGTCACTTGAGAATTGCTCTTGCAGCTGTCAGGAAGCAGGCTGCTAGTTGCTAGGAGCAACGATAATAATACTTACTTCTTATATAATGCTTTTCATCCCTAGTTTTTAAAGCTTTTACAAAGAAGGTCAGTGTCATTATCACCATTTCACAGGTAGGAAAAGCACTTTTTTGTGCACCAGTTTCCCCAAGGACACCCAGCAGCACAGTACTGAAAACAGGAGCAGAAGCCTGCTCTTCTCTTCACAGGCCACGTTACCTTGTTGACCATTGAGGAGACATTAATTTATGTAACTTCCCTGCTTAAACTGGTCAGAAATCTTGCTTTTAGTTAGCTTTTACTGCCCCACAAATTTCAGACATCTTAAAGGAAGATGCCCTTCCATGCGACATCATGAGTCAAAGACGTTTTCCAAATCAAGATTGTGCTTCGGACAAGTACGCGTTTCTGAGACAGGTCCAAGGTAGCTGCAAGAAGAAAAATTGAGGTGCTTTCCCAGGCTTGCTTCCTGAAGGAAAGTGAAAGAACGAGGCTTTTAATTCCAGGTACAAAGTGAAAAGGAGAGACAAAGGAATGTGGAGTAAGCCCTAAAAACTGCAGGAATATGCCCAGATTTGGCAAAGACGTAGCTTTAACTTGAAAGTTAATCTTTCATTTAAAGCAGATGACAGAGGGACAGAAGGGGCAGACAGTGGAAGAACATCACGTTGTAGTAACCAACACCAGCTGGTCTCCACTCCTTCAGAATTAATTATTTTTATATTTCTAAGGACTCCCATGCCTTTCCGTTTGATTTCTTGATGAGACATTATCTTTTGATTGCTGAAAAAATTGCTTTTTCCCCAGCAGTTCCAGATTGGTAATTTAATGACAAATCTTTAGGAATGAGCCTGACCAGCACTCAGCAGAGATGCAGAGAGAAAACAAGACACGAAGAGGCTCTTCAACCCCATCCCCTGTGTAAGCGAAGGGCTTTGTTTCAACTAATGCTCAAATCAGGGTACAGAATGGACACCAGGCAGCACGGCACCAGCCGACGGGATCCAGAGCGAGAGCCAAAGGGAGTAAACAGCTTCTCCACCTGCTAACACATATGCTGCCATCTGCAACTTACTGACCAAGGGGGAAGTTTGCTCTTTTCCAAAGCAATGGCAGTGTGCTTTTCTATGTGCCATGGCTGAGCGCCTTCAGCCATCCCGGGCAATAGTGCCAGAATATTTGTTGTCACTGATGTTCGGCCAACCCTGCACTGTTTTACAGCCAGCTTTTGCACAGCACTACCACTAACGGCCAGATTTCACCCACTGCATTTTTCTTCCAAAGCCAGTGACGAGCTGCTGCACTTCACCAAACTCATTGCAAAGTACTATGAAAAATCATACGCTATAATTTTTTAGAGGAAAGCAAACCCTCGTGTTAATGGTCTTTCTCTCGATTTTATGAAAAGCCCTTAAAAATTAAAAGAAAATGAGTTTTGCACTACATCATTAATACAAACACACGTTTGTACAAGTGATGTAATCTGATGTAATTTGCATAAGTATTTCAGTTATATAAAGGAAATCTCTTTCAGTGTTTTAAACTAGATAGTTGCCCGTAAATTAAAAGCTTGATCCTAACAATCCTATAAAGCAGGTTCAAATAAATGTTAAATGGTTAGATGGTATTGTATATATAATTTGCAGAGAGATTCTTTGTACAGATTTTTAAATAATCTTACAAAAACTATTAATCTATACTGTCTTACATAAAGTAGAGAAAAAAAATAAAGTGTCACATTTCTACCCAGCGAATAAGGACTTTCCTATAAAAAAGATTTACACACTTGTAATAGAAGGAAAGTCTGAGGAGAGAGGTAGTATCTTTTATCCAACTATATTAGCTGCTTTAATAAAACCAGACAAGTTTTTAGGCTTATGAATCCCTTCTCATCAGGACTGAGAAAGACTAGAAAAATCTCCAATGCCACTCTGCAATATAAGCTTTTGAAGTCCAAATGCCCAAATTAATTTTTAAATTGTTTATTAACAGAAGTTCTCATTTATAAATTGCAAATTTTGAGTATTTTGCTATGGCAACATTTGCAAGGTAGATGTGCTGACATGCTCTATAGCTACATTTAGGGACATTTGCCAATTAATACTTTTTTCAATTCACTTTTATCGTATGTGCATAAATACAGCAAATCCGTTCATGAGAAAACATTCTTCTCATCTCACTTTTCAGCCAGTATGGCAACACACTGCCTGAATTTTGTAGGATAGGACTGTCAGCATACCCAGAGAGGCAGAATAGTGGAATTTCAAAGCAGCTAGTTCAAAATTATTAGATAAACCAGTTTGCAACAAAGTAGTTCACAATTCATATGCATAATACATACACATCCTGAATAAATTTTACTATGTATTTAAATAACAATTTATCCTGTGGCCCTTGTAACATATGCAGTCCTTTAAAGTATTGCATGCAACTTCTGTGAAGCCAGTGGGTCACAGCAACCAGACGTTGGATTTTAAGAAAATTCCTGCGATATCATGGTTATCCTGCCAAAGATGGGAACTCTGAACTGTCAGGTTGCAGCCCTGGATGGCAAAAATCAAAAGCAAGAACATAACATTTGACTCCAAACCTTCATTGTTCCAAAGTCAGTTAAATTTCTGATTCAATAAAGGTCTCATCTAAATCCGAGTCTTGCTTCCCAGCAATGCAACTCTCAAGTTGCATCATCATCATGGAAGCAGGCCCCAATGATTTTGTGGATGCCTGCAGTTCCATTTAGTGACAGTATTGTTCTAAATATCCTGGTGAACCAGGACACTGCAGACATAGTGAATACACCTATGAAAATGAAAGTTCACTGATAGAGCTTCAGTGGTTTCCAGCTTTAAGAACATGGTAAAGTGATTATTGCATTATACTTAGCAGCTCCAGATTTAATCTTCCGTTCCCTCCAGAGCAAATTATTTTGGATTTGGATCGCCATCTGTCCCATAGCATCATATCCTTTCCTTATGGACTGTGATGTAAGTCAATGACGTTATGATGAACCCGTACAAAGTTCCTTTAATAGAGAGTATACACTGCTTAAAAATATAAATCTAGGCAGCATAAATCTACATAATACATAAATCATTGAACCTATATAGTGCCCATCAGCAGGTCTGAACAACACTGCAATGTTCTGCCAGGTTTAAGAACAAATCCATTTTTCCCTGAGTTTCTTTTTCTGCATTGTCCTCTCCCCATCTTTAGCAATTAACCCCAGGACTTTCACCTGCGGTCTCAGAGTATATAGGAAATGATTTACTGTTATATAATACCTTGTGCGTCCACATACACCAGTGTAGTGCTACCTTCTAATTTTGTAGTATTAATTTTCTCATTGAGTAAAACCGCAAAAGCAACTGTGGACGCAGTTCTGCTCTCCAGAATATTGTTGCTGCTGCTGATTTGCTACTAATCTTTTGTTCACGCAAGCAGCCAAACCTGCAGACTGTAAATATAACAGACTGAAGAAACTAATGTTCTTTCCCTCTTCCCCTGACACACAAAGAGATTCCTCCAGCAGTTCAGCTCTTTCAGGTCGGTTTAGATATTGGGGCACTATTATTTTTCCTAAGAGATGCTTTGGAGGACAATAATTGGAGTATCTTAAACATTTCCATTTCTCTACACTCATGTATGAAAGATTGATTCATTCTTATTTCAGAAATGCAAAAGACCTATTTTATTGCCTTTTTTTTCTTTTTTTTTTTTTTTTTTTTTTTTAAAAAAAGGACATGCATTATTTCCTCTTTATAAAAGAAAAACCCATAA
>JANHGO010000557.1:0-39923 GCA_024606505.1 Aquila spilogaster
TTATTTAACCAGTCCCAGCTGTGTCAAATCCTGCCTGCAACAGAACTAGAAGCTGGAATTAACCATTGAACCTCCCAGCCCATCTGAATGATTCACTCTATTGTAAGGCCTAGTTAGAAACACTTTAACATGTCTTCCGCTGGAAAATGTCTTAGTTTAAACTCTACAGAAATGCATCTATTGCTTAATGTCAAGACAACTCTGAATATCTTGAATGAGGTCTGGCCAGGGTGGAAGACAGGCTTTACCACATCCCAGGGGAATACATTTGGTCTACTGTAAGCTGTTTCTGGTTTTGTAATGACTCTCAGCAGGGAAAATGCTTGAGATTCCCAGTTGTCAGGGAACGAGAGAAACATTCTCTGTTCAGCTCTGTTTGCAAGCCTTAAGTTATTTAAGGGCCTTAGCTTGCAGCACAAGAAGTTAACACAAATATCTGACTACAGTCAAACAAGTTTAAGTGGGGTGGAGCAGTTTCTGCACTAATGTAATGAAGAATGACAAGTTTGCCTGTCAGATGCAGGCAGCCCAGTTGTAACAGAGGTATCTCCATGCAACATTGAAAGCCAAGGCATGGGTGTTCATATGCTCCCATGCACAAGTGAGGGAGAGCCCTGAGGTGTCCAGCATCAAAGCTAAGATTTTACTCATTTACAGAGAAACAGGATTTATGAGTACCTTGCTAATGCAACATCCCTGAGAATTTAGATCTTGCTTAATAGCCAAACATACAAACAGGAACTTAGAAAAGAAAAAAAGAACCTGGCTGGTTAGTGCAGGTGTCTGCTTGATCAGCCAAGAGGCAGGCATGAAGGGTGGCAGTTGTTTTCAGCTGAAACTAATTACCTTAATGAGTGAAGTAACTAAAGCTACAAAAAACACTTTCAGTACATTAGAAAGTCAGATGTGCCCAACATCTGCATTTTTTAGCACAGATCTAAAAAAGATGACCTACCACCTGCTATGACTTGCTAGGCTTCTCTTTGTAGAGCACTGCATCCTCCATATCCTGCTGTCAGGAAACATTTGTCAGCCAACATTTGCTTTGTTTCATCTTGTTCTATCCACTACACCACCTTGTGCTCAATAGGGACATGCTAACACACTGTGCTAAATTCTTGAAGACTGTTGTAAGTTTTAAGTAGATGCTCTGCTTCTTCAGCAGGAAGGTATTTTGTAGGTAAGGTATTCCTGAGCTGTGAGTACCACAGCCTTCCTAAAACGTGTTTTAAAAGTGCAGATTCATTGTATGGTATTGAGGCAGTTTATTGGGTCAATTCTGCTGCACAGTTGTCTAGAATGACAACTGTGTTAACTGTAAGAAACCCTCCAACCTTCAAGCGCTCCATATGTGCAGAACCTTGTACAAGCCTTCCTTGAGGGGAGTACAGTTGACAATCCAACCCATTACAGTAGATCTAAAGAGTCAAAAGTTATAGACCTCATATGCCTTAAGCGCTCTGCAGCGAGCATTACCAGTAACTGAGCAGAGCTGCGAGCAATTAGCTTTGACAACAGTACAGTGAGGAAATGTCCTCTGATACTGCATGAAGTCTTTCTCCATCTCTCAGAAACTTAATCTACTAGTGGAACTGATGAAACAGAGAAAAAAAGCTCTTATCAAGTTCTGGTGTAAAAAAAAAAAAAACAACAAACAATTGAATGGTGGAAGGTTACCTAGTTCTGGGAAGAAAGAACATAGCCATGGCATAGCAATTCTTAAAGTGTCCTAAAAAGGTTGTGATGGGCAGAAAGGAAGAGAAAGCAATAGCTTAATAGTAATCCAAGATGAATTTGGAAATTCGATGCACGTATTTCTAAGGGACAGAGGTATAACTTACAACACCTGTCGTGTAAGATCAACTAATCTACTTGAACAAATCACTGAGATCAGTAAGTTCTATCCTCTCCTTCAGCAGTCTCATTTGTAGTTATCACCATGTATGCAGGCAAGGATGAGACTATGGCATGGCTTTTACCACTGAAGTAGAGAGGTTTACACCACACTTTGCTCTACCAGAGCATTTGCCACTTTTTAAAAGCCATTTCCACTTTGTTGTTAGCATACGTGAATATTGGATTTTATTATTTCCTCTTTGATTTTTATGACTATTACAGACTATTCAAAGGCAAATTAAAAAAAGTCTTCTACTGCCTGGATTTGTTTTGTTTTTTAAACCTGTAACACTTAAAAGCATCTCACAAAGAGTTCCAGATTATAATCACAACACGGACAATGAAAATAAGCAAATTGTCAGCATAACATGGTAGAAAGCATAACAAAATGGCAGAGAAATGATGTCTTAGACTACAACAAGTGAGGATCTGCTCAGATACAATAGCAGAAGGCATAGAAATAAGAGAAAGAAACTGCTTACTTTCAGAAAGCCTGTAAGGACCTCAGACAGGCAAGGATCTCCCAATAAGACATACTCACCTCCTCTGCCAACCTTTAAATGAGGTCTGGGAAAAGGTGGACCCTGGCTCCATCCCTTCCGGTCACTCAGGAGCATTGCTGGCACCTGAGCTCCCTGGGTTGGCTCTGCCTTCCCACCAGGTGCTCAATCACTTGGTTCAAGCCCTGACCTAGTATTTTCACTACAGTCAACAATGTCTGAATGCTACCATAAATTGAGGTGAAGGAGTCCTTTTGGGGCTGTAAAGCCAGTTATGATTCTGAGAACCCAGTGAAATTGTTGTGTAACTACTGATAGAAGCACCTCAAAAGTCTGCCAGCTTTGCTAAGGCTCCCTGAGCTCTCCAGGCATCATTCCATAGCTAGGCTGGTGATCTGTCGATAACAGGTTTTCCTGGTACATTGCCACATGTTCCTGATGCTTTGGGTCTTGCTAGAAAGCAGATGTGCTTGGAGTATTTAACAACCTCATTTTGAACAAGGGACCACAAAATGGAGAGCACAAAAATAAGAAACCCTTTTTTTTCTTTTTTGTTGCACCTGATTGTTCTTGAACCTTAACACTGGGGACAAAGATTTGGGCAGGGATTCAAACTGGCTCTTCCCCTTGAAATCTATTCTCACGTCCCTACGTGCGCATTAAGGTGAGCATTAAGACTAACATTTCAGTTTTAAATCTCAATTCCCTTGCTCAGGTTTGAGGCCAAATATTTGCAAGGGGAGAGACATACAGAGTAGATCAATAGCCTTCTTTCAGGATACCTGTCTCTACTAAATGAATGAAAAAGTTGAAGTTTATACAGAATGGTGGATGTTTTGGCCAAGAGGCACTCTAAGCAGCAATGTAGCCCCACTCTGATAAAATGTATCTGTTTTGTTTAGCGTTCTTCCCAAAACATTGCCACTGTGACCTGAAGTTGTTGCCCACGCTATTTAGACAGCCACGTCTTCAGCTCACAGTCGAAGCCTAACTAGATTCTTTGATGGGAGGAGTTGCTTCAAGGGTTGTCTGAGATGGGAAAGGGATTTGAAAGAGCCTATACCGAAATGAAGCACTGGCAACTGCAAAGTCCAGGCTGTACTCATAGCTACTTAAACACATCTTTTCCTGTCAAGCCTCCCTTCCTCAAACAAAGCTCTTTGGCCTACCAACCCACAGACACTTGCATTTGATTGTTTACCTGATGCTTGAGAACTGAACTGCACTTTTTGTGTTGTAAAGGTTTTCACGTACATGCTGTTAAGCGTGTTTTTCATGGCTTCAAGGATCATCTTACCAATGCAAAATTAAGGATGTTTAGTACACAAATCATAATAACCTACGAGAACTGTGATTTGAATAACTGGAAAACTAATTCAGCAAAGCAGGCAGCACCTGATAAGATTCGTACATATTTTTAAAATTGGCTATTGTCAACTGTGCACGTACTGGATATAACTGTAATGCTTCTGGACCTCTGGGCTCCCTGAAAGAAATGCGACTCCGTAGGTATTCCTTACAGCTTGGCTACTGACCAGCTTAATATGAACTGAACACACCATCCAAACGTGGGGCTCCTAGGTGGACCATCAAAAACAGAGGTTGATTCTGGGGCCCCTGGAAGGGAAAGCAGTGAGCTTTGGTGCTCTGAGGTTAGAGGTGAACAGCCAAGAACATAGGAAAGTTCTTTTTCTACTGTCCTACTGAAAGCAGTGCCCCACAGATGGCATGCAGGCTATACTTAAGAGGTTTCATTCTTTTCATGTTCATTATTTCACCCACCACCGCCACTGCAGGAGGTGGCAAGGTTACAAACCATCCATTGGAACAGAACCACATGAAAAAGAAGAGAGGAAAAAAAATTAACCGCTTGTGCTGGCGTATCTGAGGAGCAGCATGGAATGAAGCCTGTGCTGCTGCCAGGCCATGGTCATTGCTTGAGGGCCTTGGATTTGTCAATCAGGCGGTGGCAGTAATATCCCTAAGGTAAAAGTGCTTCCGCCATGCCAAACCACTCCTGCCATGGGAATTCCATGCAAATCATGGCAGTGCTCTCCACCAAAAGTTCTGTAGGAATAAAAGGCAAAATAAGTACTAAGTGACTTAAGTGATGCTACTGGCTTGCTTCAAATTATTCCAAATTAAGTCATTTTTGAACTTAAAACCTTTGGTTTAAAATAAACCAGAGAGTCATCAGGAGACAAAAACCTGAGTGCCACAAAAACTGAGCTGTGAGTTCAAGAATATGATTCATTTTCCCCTTTCCTCTCCATCCATTCAGGAGCCAGCAAAAATCCATCTCTCACCCAGCCATTCTTTTCTTTCAAACCTGGAGTAATGGGAAGAACAGAGGAGTTAATGTGACAGCATGTTTGCAGAAGGCTCTGCCAGGGTTGTCCTGCAAATTGCTCTTGATACTCCTCAGCTAGTATTCTGCTTCCTGGGGTACAAGCAGACACACTGTAGCAAAAAAGATCTTGTGGCTGAACAATGTGCCTGTATAGTATTAATATGGGGTTTGGACTAAATCATGTCTCTCGACTTCTTTTAAGCTATTATCTCTATGGCACCCCCACTCCAAACATACACATACATGCACACACACATGTGCAACCTCCAGAGTCTGATGAACATCTAAAGAACCTGTGATTGCTCTTTTTATTGTTGATGCTCGTTTTCACTATGTCTAATATCTGCTCCAAACTGACCGCTTCTAAGAGCATCGCTCTTTGCAACATGTGTGGACATTAATCTTCCAAAGAGGAATTTAAATGGCAGGGTGGACCCCTCAAGCAAATATAAGGGAGGTGATGCCCTGCCTGGTTTTAATTAGAGCTAGCTTTCTTAATGAGGTAATGTTCTGTTGTGCTGCGTTATCTCCTAGAAGACAGGGCAGCGGGTGAGCTGTTGGGGAGGGACACTTGAAAAACATCAGAGGCAAGCTGTGTAATGTTAGTGCTATCATTCATCACCCGGCTCTTCGGAGAGTCTGACAGACGGAGCACGTCCTGTGGGGACTCCATCAGCCTCTGGCGTGCTGCTTCATGCCGTTCAGCCAGATGTATCAAAGCGGCAGCGAGACCTTGCTATTTGGACAGCATTTATAGCATCCTAGGCAAAGAGTCAGGAAATGTTCAATAATGTGCCTTGCACAAGAGTGGCAAGAAGCAGATTCATAGAATGACAGGTTGCCAAGAGAAATCCTGGCAGTGCCTCCTTCCAGCTTTTAGTCACATGCTGGTTTTGTTGTTATTGTTTGAGGAGTTGTGTTCTTAAGGGCTGTCTCAGTCTTAGGTTTCCAAAGACCAGGTTGAAGGTAACTTGAATATGCCCATCTGGTTCCCCATCAGCAGCCCCAAGCTCTCTGCTTATGGTGCAAATGGGATCAGAGTTGTCTGTGCAATCAGAGCAAATGTCCTTACAGATAGGGAATGTAATGGAGATCCTGACTACACCTCCAGGCCACAGAATGGGATCCAGCTTTGTACCCTGACAGCCTCTGAGTTAGGGAATTAAATGGGAGCTCTGCAGGCCATGTTCTGCAATAGTTTAATTATAGCTCATTGATGCTTAAATAATATCCATCCCCAAATCTTGCAGTCTAGCCCTTTCCTAAGAGCTTGAGCACACCCACAGATGTGGCCCTAGTTCTCCTCCTGGGGATATCGGGTGTATGAAATCGCTCCATCAGTTACACAGCAAAAGCATTGCTCTCAGGAGAGCAGACACCTGGGGAAATGGGGTCTGCTCTTCCCACTCAGTGTCCTGCTGCCCCACTGCTGCCAGGTACCACACGAGTCCTAGCCATGAGTCATGCAGGTGCAGGCAGCAGAGTGTTCTTGAGGAACTTTGTTCTGCTATTTATGTCTCAGACATCTTTGCCAGCAGTGGGAGGAAAGAAAAAGGTTAAAGCACTGCCCCAATAGCTGCTGGCAAAAAGACATTGAGCCTCCAGGGGGAAAGGGAAGACTGTGATGTGTATACTCAACCTAAAGGACAAAGCCTCATTAAATTCCACTTGTCCTTATCACTACTGTTTTTTGGGTTTTTTTTTTTTTGCTAAACCAGTAGTGGAAGGCTGAAGCAAAGTTCTCCCCCACAGCCACCTATCTGAGGAAACCCCCACTTGTGGAAGCCAGACCCCTGGCTGGGTGAGGGACAGACACACGTGTAGCCAGCCACCTCCCCATGAGCTGCGGCATGGGCTTCACCTGCAAATTCGGCTTTGGCTCAGGGCTAGTGCATAAGGATGTAAAATCCATCTGGGCCAGGAAGCCTTGGAAAGCTCTTTGATGATAATTCCAGCAACAGAAATGTAGCATATGCAGAGCCTTGGATCCTGTTGCTAATAGGTCTGCTTTTACACCACTCTGCTCCACTTATTAACTTTCATTTACATATTTTTCCTATAATCTTTTTAACATGCAACTAGATGACCATAAATCCCGGAGGGTGAGGAGTGCAGGGTGCATTGGAAGAACAAGTGCTTGGGGCCCAGTTTAACCCCTCTGTTACCACTGGGAAGGCCGGATCCTGAGCAGCTGTGTCCTGTTATCCCATCAGAGACAGGCTGGCAGGGAAGGGTGAGTGCTTCGACAGGAACAGATTTTCTTCTTGCGGTGTCCCAAAACAAATACAAAATTCAGTGCTGCTGCCAAGTCCTGAATGCAAATTAATGCAGAACAGGGCACTTGAAATGTTTTGCTAACAAGTACATACCATGGTTCTTCAGTGATGTTTTGCTGTTGATGAAAACCCATCTGTGGATTTTGCAACCAGGTTCACTAAACCAAATGGCTTTCCGCTTTTCATGGAACATGATGAGGCAAAGGAAATCTGGTATGGCTTGTTCAGGCAGGATGGAATGGGGGCAACCAGTCAGGGCATGAGAAACGCCGTCTCCCACTGCACAGAGCAAGTGCTCAGCAATGTCTGCAGTCAGGTACTCCCATGAAGAAATAGGGGCTTACCTTGAAGGGCAGGGAGGGCACTGAATTTGTAGTTCTGAGTTCTCTCTCCTTGGATTTCAGACTGCCTACTGGGAGAAATGTTGACTACTAGAAAGACTGCGCAACATATATATTTAAACATATATATATACATAGTTGCTTCAAATTACCCAGGAATAACAGTTTCCTCTGTTGAGCCAGCTGCATGGCTGAACAATTTGTCTGTTCAAACATATTTCAGTCATCTTTCCCTAGCTGATTTGGCAAGAATTTTTCTTTCTACAACTGGATCTCCTCCAATAACAACTTAGACAGCCTTTTGACTTCAGGTCATGGATGCATGACACTGGAGGATTCCTTCCATTTGTCTCTCTGCAAGTAATGATGCAAAAACCAAAGGACTGTCACGCCACCAGTTGAGAATGGAGAGTTGTTTGTGCCACACACACAAATAGACTCTGAGTAGTGATGAGCATTAGGGGAAAGGAATCTCAGTCCCTGGCAACCAAGCAAGATTTGAGATAAGATCTAAGATCTGGCAGCAGCAACAAGGGTGAGAAGAAAGGGATAGTTTGACCATCAGGAACCTGAGATCCTCTCCACCTCTCCCAGTATCACCTTTCTGCGACAGCTGTATTCAGACAGTGGCCATAAAGACTGAGAGCCTCTAGGCAAATTACAGTAAACACATTTTACATGTGTAAATATATCCTGCTCTCCCTAAAACTTCAGCTTGGAATGACAACCACTTGCAAATGTTTCAGATGGCCCAACTAAGACACTAGAAGGAAATGTGGCCTTGATTAGTGTCTGTTAATCAATTTCCATTTCAATTAAATGTTGTTGTGCCAAATACAGGGTGAGGCCTCTCAGTTTGTAATGTACCAAACCTTATGTTGCTGTTCTGCACAAGCAAGCAAGAGCCCAGTCTTCGAGACTATCATCCTAGAGACTTTCAGGAGCAGTAAAATGTTATTTTTACAAGATCAGAACTTCACTTCTCTGCAGCTATTTCCTTACTGACTTAGGGCAGATGACTTTGGGCAGTCTCCTGGGACTTTGATAAGGGCCCCTAATCTTAGTAAAGCAGCTTAATCACCAAAAGCTGGATGTCAACACTACCTAATCACATTGGGCTCTTTTGCCCTTTCCAGTCCATTACATTGCTGTGGGGTTCTCAGAAGTTGGTGGCATAACAATATCTTCAGACCTATCTTTGCTGTACTGTCAAACTCTGCCTATAATTCCATGAGGCTCAGAGCCTATAATATTATTTTAATTGCAAGTTCCCTGCTGTAGGAACCCTTTCTTCCATAACTCCTGTCTTGCTTGTAATGATGAGATCCCTTGCAGATGCAATTAATCAGAAAGATTACAATCACCCTAGAAACACCTGCACTAGAAACAAGTCTGGCTTTTATTAATATGAATTCCTACTGCTGACAAGCTCTGGGAGGAAAGGATGGGGAAAAACCCAAGATCCTGTTGCACAGCTGGAGTATAAACGTGAATTTTTCATTTCTTTTTCTTCTGTAAATGATTTAGCTGCTATTGATCAAGATTACCACCAAATAAAAAGCAGAACCTGCTAGCTTGTGTTGTTGTGTGCAACATGCTCATAAAGCAAATCTATGCCACCACTGGAATAGGCCATCTTTTTTAATATTATATGTTCAGAACTGGAGATACTAGTCATTGTCAGGACTCAGCTAACAAGCCTTCAAAAACAGTAAGGATCCAATGCTGGGACTTCATGGTACACGTGGGAGATAAAACAGACATTCCAATGCCCTGCATCCTCTTTACCCCTAGGATATTAAGGACGTAAAAGACTGATCTCGTAAGTTGTAATAAGTAGGTATGTGAGGAAGGAGAGAAGAGCTTAATGTAGGTAAAAAAAGATAATCTTAAACCCGACACAAGTATTTTAAATCATATTCCTATTACCATGAGTCTCTGTTTCCTAACTGTTGGGTTAAGTACTGACATGTATGAAAGCCAGTACTCCTTGGACACAAAGCCGGACAGCGGTAAAGGTGACAGAGTATTTCACACAGTCAAGGTTCAGACAATAAAGAATCTTGTAATCCTGAAAACTGGGAAACTCAGAAATAAAATGCCATCCTTTTTGGGAGACTGAAGGGCATTCAAGTTTTACAAGTGTCCTTGAAGGCTGGTAAAAGCCCAAGGAAGAGCTCAAGGCATTCATGTTTATTAAGAAATGTTAATCTACTAAACTCTACAATTGTCCTGGGCTCTGGACTCGGGGACAGAACCCTTTAAAAACTGAATACAATCACAGAACCATTAAAGTTGGAAAAGGCCTCTATGATCATCTAGTTCAACCATCCACCTACCACCAATATTGACCAGTAAACCATGTCTCTCTGTGCCACATCAACCCTTTCCTTAAACAGTTCCAGAGGCAGTGACTCCACCACTTTCTTGGGCAGCCTGTTCCAGTGCCCAACCACTCTTTCTGAGAATAAATTCTTCTAAATATTCAACTTAGACCTCCCCTGGTGCAAGTTGAGGCCATCACCTCTCATCCTTTCGCCGTCACCTGGGAGAAGAGGCCAATCCCCACCTCATCACAACCTTCTTTCAGGTAGTTGTAGAGAGTGATAAGGTCTCCCAAGTCTCCTCCGGACTAAATATTCCCACTGTACTACATTTAAAAGCTGTGAAATATTATTTTAAATTATTTTTAAGACAAAAAAAGCTGGAAAGGCAACAGTAATGCTACTTCTGGAACCAGCACCTTCAGCAGAAAAGGTGGAGAATCATCTTCACTCATCCCAAGTTATCTTTTGATATGAAATTGAATAGGTATATCGAAAAATCTTTGGGCTAAAAAAGGTCTGAAGCTTCCCTCTGTACCAAATGCTATAACTTGAGGCCTGTGACACAGAATGCTGTCACTGTTGTGGCCCTGTCTGACTGTATTTTAACAGAAAACCCACCCAATGGAGCACCTTAGTACCACCGCACACCAGACTGCTGTGAAGCCCACGATGGTTAAATCCAGCCTGCAGGTACATTGATTAACCTGAAGTAACATTGGAGGAAATCTTTCAGACAACCTCTCCTCTTTGACGTTGTTTTTGGTGGCCTTTCTCAGCCTTCTCAGCAAGATGGCTGATGTTGGTGCCAGTTTTGCGTGCCTAACTCTTCATTCAGTGCACAACTGAGTTCCTAACACATCAGAAATGATGATGATGCAGTGTTTCTCACTACATTGGTAAATGTCCAGCTGCCACTAATAACCGCTCATTCACTCATAATCAAGCTCCATTTCTTCTTCCCAAGGTTGTTTTACTGAGGAGCGTCAGAATGCGGTCTGCAGGAGCAGAAGGACTTTGCCTAGTAGGAGATAGGATGTCACTGAGGTAACAGCCATTGCTGACTTCAGTGTACTTATGTCAAACTTAGCCTGTGGTTAAATATACAGCTCCTTTGCCCTTTAAAGCTTAAAATAAATTTCTCTTAAACTACTGCATTGGCTTACATTACAAGATACATTATGAAAAATAAGTTGGCCTCAAAGCATAGTTTTGCTTAGCTGCTCTGGGCATAAACCATTTCACTTGGACTCTGTTTTTCAGACCACCTATCTCCCTCACCAGATGATGAAGAGAAAATAATCAAGAGGGGCTGGAGCCTATTTAGACAACTGGCCAGTTCCTTGCAAAGGGCTCCTTCTCTGTGAGAAGAGAGAAGATCCACCACAGAGGCAAAATAAAACCTGCAAAAGGCTCGTCATGGTAATGATGCAATGGTATGATGTTACTGGATCACTGGTTTAACAAGGAACACAGTGTAGGATCAGGATGTATGAATTTCTTTTTTCCTATCTCATCGCCCTCTTTCTCTCTCGCTCTAACCGTGTTTTCTTTCTCATCTTTACTACTACATTTAAGTAAGCTGAGCATGCACGCAGTGCTGCATAATGCAGCTTTCTTCCTTCCAGTTACTTGACAACAATGATCCCCATGCCCTTTATGAGACCTGTAAACAATTAGAGTTGAAATGAAAATGAATCTGTCAATATAAGCACTTGAACTTTACAACTAAGTAAATCACATGTACATCCCGAATCCTGTCAAACAGCACAATCTAGCTGATTGAAAATGCGAACTGCATTAAAATACTGACACAGTACATCCTACGTGGAGTCTAAGGAAAGGAAACTAGTTAACTAAAAAGACACCTCTGTAAAGGCATTACTGCACTGTTATTGAATATCACCTTTTAACAAGTTAGCGCCCTAAAGTGTACATCAATACAGAAATATAGTGTTTCTGATTCCTGTTCCCAAGTATGGCTCAGGGTTGTGCTACCTTCCCAAGTTTTATCACAGCTCTGCAAATGTGGGCCCCTCCTCTCAATCTCATCAGCAAACTTTCATTAATTGAATCACTGCTACCTCTGCTGGTCAATAGAGGCAACTCTCTGAAACAGTGAACGGAAATGGCTGCACCTCGCTTACAGTTCATATGTACCCCATTTTGCGTTTCTGCCTAGGCTTGAGTTACAAAAAAAGAAAAATTAAAAAAGAATTTATGATCTCATGAACCTTGAGAGGAGAGGCCCTTGAGCCTCTTGTGAATGACAGCAGCACTCTTAAGTCTGGATCCTAGCCTGAGTTTAAATCCAAGAGCACTGAGCGATGTTTGGAATTACATAGAGAGGAATCTAAACTAAACCAGGTGTCGTCTTAGTTTTGCCAAAAAAATAGTTTGACACCTACTAGCTTATAAATAGATGGCTCTGCCAGATCAAACAATGATATATTACACTGACCACTCCAACAGCCCAACAATGAAGCAATTTTCATGAGGATGCAATATTTTTTTACTTTTTAAAATTGAAAATAATAAACAGATTGGGTTGTATTATCATGAAAAATGTGCTAAAGGGTAGGGTCTGTGGAGAAAAATCTGACAAGTCATAGGTCATAAAAGTTTCAGTTCAAGCTTGTTCATATTATGCTGAAGTAAATTATTACTGAAAACTTCTTTCAAAGAGTTCCTTTTTGATTGAGTCTTGTTTTTAAGATGAGCAAACGCTTTAAATGTGAGCTATTTCATCGTTTGTGAGCAATAAACAACAGGCTGAATAGAAAAGCAGGGACCATAGGTCATTCCCACTGGTGTAAAAGAAATGCTACACTGTTTTCTTCCAACTGCAGAATATCCTCTACCTAACTATGACTGCATGTATCTTCTGTCTATCCACAGGGACCTAAACAAGGATTTTTCAGTACCATACAGAAGTTTTCTTGCATTCACAGGTACCCACAGCCCCATTTGGCACTTGCACATATCAGTCAACGCAGCCATAGCTGCCTGCAGCGCAGCCTGGCAGCTGCGAGGCACTTCAGGAGCATGAGAAGTCTTTTTCTAAGGCTTAACTCCTTTTACTGGAACTGTTTGCCATTCATGTCTCCTTTTGTCCTCTATAAAACAAGACTGGTTTGCTCATGATGGATGCTGTCTCAAAACACAAGGGTTTTGAGTGCAGACGGCATGTAGATCAGTATAACTGCAGCAAGCCACAGGACCAGAGAGCTTTGCACTTATGTCTGTGTAGCAGAACTACTCAGTGCAAGCGATTCATTGAGGAACCTCTTTTTTTACTGACATGGCTCCAGAGAGGTGCCTGAATATGGTAATCAGGAGCTGAGAGAACCAGACATCCTCAGATGCCTTCAGTTCACCTAAAGATGCAGAGAAAATCTCACATCCAAGGTCTTTGGGACCCTTCCAGTCACGCCTTCCCCTTCAGACCATCTTCCAGCTCCTCAGGACTTGCTGTCCTCCTAAACATCCCCGTCCACCTCTTCCTTCTCCAGAACAGTCTTCTTCTCTTTCCTCGTTCTGCTTCCTCCAGGAGGTTCCTGGGGAAGAGGCTGCAGGTGACACAGTGTGTATGGCTCAGCCATGCTGAGTCCTCACATAGGACTCATGCTGCTGTCAGCTGCGCATCCTCCTTTCTCAGAGACCCGCTGGATCCTTCCTGACAAAGATTCTACCCCATGCAGCAGCCACAACTCTCCCCCAGTGGCTGTTTCTAACAGAGAGGCCTGAGCTCCAGCTCAGTGCTCTAACACACAGCACATACTTTTCCAGGCTCCACCACAGCGTCAGGCTTAATGAAACACTTAATTAACAGACCTCAGTACTCTGGATTTCCAAACAAGACAAATGGATGTCCTGCACCAGAGCCTGGCTGTGCAATCCTTCTTCTGCTCCTGGGGACAGATAAAACCAACAGGGTGAGAAACAGAGAGGCTACAGAAAGCATGCTTATTGATAGGAGTGAGGCCACAATAGTAACATGCGCTGCTAGCATAAGAAAAGTCTGGATACAGCATCCCAATAGCTGCCTGGCCTCTGAGAAGCAAAGAAAAGATCTACAAAAGCTTTTTGGTAACTAGCTTGAGTGTATCCAGAAATATAAGCCCCAAAATGCTGGGGGAAAAGGCAATGCAGGCAAAATCTCAGAAAGTGTCTCTGTCAAAATGAATGCTATGGCTCTAAGGTCTACGTGGTAAACTTTCTTTCAGGAGGGCTCTGTAGAAGTCTCTGCTCTGTGTTTTGCAGAGGCAGACCTAAGTACTAGTCTAAGGGCTAGAATAGGAAGTACTGAAATCACTGCATTCCTTGATTCAAGTTGTGTCAAGCAGAACAGGGAGATGTGGCTGGAAGAGAAGGGTCTGGGATGACTGAACATGAGCAACAGACACAGACAAGGAGGCACCACTGAAACTGTGGCTCCTGCCCCTGTTTCCACTTCCAGATCAAATCAGGGAAGCACACCAGCAGCTCTCTCCTGGCGCCGGGGCGAGGGACCAGACACATAGAGAGCACTCTAAATTCTTACCTTGCAGAAAACGTTGCATATTCTCAGCCAAAGAATGAGCACATCAAACCATGCTGGTAGCATGCAGCTTTCACCTCATCCATGTCACACAGCAGTGCTGGGATTTTGCAGTACTGACCATTTGTCTTGTACTGAACAACTTGTCTAGGAGTCAGATGCACATCGTTTCTCCTTCCAGCCTGCCAGCCACAAAACACTCACCAGCTTTTGTTTACACCACAAATTTAAGATCTACCTGCAAGAAATAAAGAGTCTCCAGCATGACAAGCATGCAGAACAAGAGCAGGGGAGCTTAGGGCTGTCACCACTGTCTGTAAATCTCTTTGGTAGCTGGGAATTTGTGAGGTGAAAGGTTTCCAGCACTGATCTGCTGTTATCTGAAACGGATTGTGTGCCTCTCAGGATTTTTTTTTATCAAATCTGTAAAGCACAACAGTTCTAGTTAGAACTCTTTCAGGGTGGAGTGGAAAACAAGAAACGATTGCTGGAGAGTATCTGGTGTTGATCACAAGGAGAATAAGTACTACTTGCTCAGAGAAAACAAGATTTTTTCCACTAACCTCTTCTGCTTTCTCAGCAAATTTTTCTGTTTTCTCTGCAGTCCTCCTCTAGCCAGTAAATTCAATATCTTGTGAGATCTTGAGAGAACAAAGTGAGCATTAGACAGACAAACAAGGAAGGGGTCAATTATTGTATTAAAATCCCCAAGTGCATTGTTTTAGCACAAATTTCAAATTTGCTTGCGCATGCTTTTAAGTGATTCCTTATTTTGTACCTTATAAATGGGCACCAGATGCCAGAGAGAATGATTGAAATTGCAGTGAAATTTGAGATCAAGTAAGTTTTACCCTTACCTAAGCCTACTTACAAAATATCCCATAGGCTTTTCCCCCTGAAGATTTAGCAACAAAAGAGCATCTCTCCTAATCTGTCACCTGCACATGACCTGCAAAATCCCAGACTTTGTCACTCACCGTCACTCCCCTCCTGAGGCACTAAAGGTCTGTAATTATACTCATCCTAAAATCACGAGTTGGCTTGGCTTTCCCAAACTCAAACATCTAACAGCTGTAGAAATGGCATCCAATCAACTGCTGACTGCCAATTTTGCAGTGTTCCTGCTCACGTCCATCTGCCTCCTCCTGCCACGCCGCAGCGCATCAGCAGTGCATTGAGGAGGTAGGGCAGAACCTGGCTTGCACTCCATGTGTGTGGGCCAGTAGCCAAGCGGCCCCACTTAACAAGCTGGCCCCAGATCCACCTTTCATGTCAAAACATGGACAGAATTAGGAAACTTTTTAAATTAAATAATTCTACATCGATACTCTTCTGTTGTGTTTTTTTTCTCTTTCTTTTCTTGAAAACTTTTTTCAAATTTTTAATTAGAAACACTTTATTTCTCTCCTTTTACAGCCCTCCTGGACTGAGTTAGTTGGATCAAAGAACAGCAAGTTCTATACAAGTAAGATCATGTTAAGTTACTCAGTCTTTTTACAAACTATCTGGCTTCTGCCAGTGTGGCTAAAAGATTTCAACCACCATATGAACTGCAGAAAGACTGCAAGCCTTTCAACAGACATTGCTTTCTAAGTAAAAAAACTCCTTTTAAATATAACCTGTTGCCCCACACTAACCTCAGGCTCTCTCTCAGAGTATTCCTAACTACGTTTTTAACTATATCAGAACCAGTCTTCTTCACTGCCATGAAGTCACACACCCAAGCCAAGCCCTACAAAGCTTCCTAGATGGTGTAACTTCTGTTGCGCTGTAAAGGGCCACTGATGTCCCCTCTCCAGAATGTCAGAGGAGCTTCATTTTCCCACCTACCAGACTGAAAAAATGACCTAACTGGGCATACTCATCGTTTGTGCATGAGTGTTAAGCACAGTTTGAATTGCAGGGTGCCTGCTGGGATTTCTGTCAGTTTGGCTGATCCTAAAGATGTGTTCCAGCTATAGCACACCCTAAAGAACAGCAGCCTCCAGTAACTGAGGGAGCACCCGTCTGGGCCCACTACTGTCCCCTACAAATGGAAAAAGCTGCACTTTTCATCATGTTATTCTAAGCTAAAAGAACCAATGGCAAACCACCACCGTGTGTCGAGTTCCCTTAGGGCAATGGGATACAGCTTAGCTTAACTCCAGCAGCCAAGGAAACAGAAAGAAGAAATGGCACACAGGCAGCAAGCTTACACTTCCAGTATTAACCTATGAATGCCATGGCAGAAATCCCTTCTTGCTCCTCAAGGAGAATGGCAATTTAATGGAAGTAGCAGAAAAAGATAAGAGAAAGAAAAATGGGAAGCTGTTGGATGGCAGAGCTGTGACACACCAATGAGTGACTGCAATGTGACGAACTACCACACACCCATTTCCCCCAGTCCACATGCATGCTGGTGTCCCTGAGGGACCATTTGTTAACTATAGGATAGTGTTACCATGAGTTAAAGAGACAAACACTAATTATTTTCCATTTACTGTGGATTGTCACAAGGTCAGAATCTACCAACAGCAAGTTATTGCTGGGCAGCTGACAGATGCTGGCTTGTGTGTCAGCCCCCTCTAGATCAGAAGCTAAGCTGAGCGTTGTTCCATTTTGAGTCAACAGAACTTCCCTGAGCTCTTACACCCTCAGTAACACTGCATCTTAATTATGAAGCCTAAGTTAAACACTTGGCTTTAGACTGAATTCAAGTTAATATAGTCTTAAAATGGGGGCTTTGCCTTTGAAAATCCTGCTCCGCATTTTGCCATATATTTGAATAGCACAGAGGCACCAGAAATACATTTGGAAAGTCAGTTGTGCAATTTCTCACTAAAACTCTAAGGTCCTATTCAATAACCCCTCCTTCCAGAAATGTTTGCATGCTGCTGACTGGCTGGGAATAGTTGTTTGTATCAAAACCTGATTGGTTGGAAACTTTCCTCTTTCTACATACAATATACAGCAAAATAACTTCTGCAACTGAAGCTGCTGAGGGCCAAACCCTGTCAGTGGGAGATTCACATTTGCTTCATTTAAACCCCCATGCGGCCCTACAAGAACAATATATACTTCATAACTAAAAATTAAATTGTGTTGTTGCATACAGTATTTTCTCTCTCCAACTGACAGAGCTGGAAAACGATGCCCACTACAGCATCTCCGTGCTTGTATTCTATATGAAATTCTTCCAGGCCATGCTCCCCTCCAAGTTGGGTGGTGGGCTCACTTTGTCAGCCTACAATTTTGCAAAGGAAAGTGATGAATTTACCACTTGATCCTAACAACCATTTGAATTCCACTCCCAATTAAAAGATCTCTTCCGCTTCAGAGAGGACCTCACAGGATCAAACTCTTCCCCACTGCTCTGATGACTTCTAATAATTTACACACCAGAAGCTGTTCAGAATAGAAAATGTTCTTGGATGACACACCAGTAACAAGTCACCACTGTACATACAGCTCTTAATCCAAGACTACACCTCTGATGTGCCGGTAGAATTTGGCATTTCAGTCTACTGTGTAAAACATTTGGACTCTCTGGAATTTAGAGCATTTAACTTCCAAGTTCAGGCTCATTTGTTGGCAATGGGTAGCCTCACTATGTCAACCAATTTGTTTAATTCCAGCAGGCCTGTCCCATATCCTGTCTTCTGGAATGTTTATAAGCACCCTTGGGATGCTTGTTGCAGACAGAACATCTGAAATTCAGGTCTTACACTGGAATTTGGAACGGAAGAACATGTCATTATAGCTGTGTGGATGCATTTTAAACTACCCAATGGTCAAAATATCATAGATGAATGTTTTTTGCCAGGTTTCCGACATGAATTTTGCTGCTTTCTTAACCTTCACAATACCATAGCTGAACTGCTACCAGCCAAGTTGGCCCACCTGAAGTTAGTTCCAATGTATGAACAGACACAGCACAGCCATCACTGCTGTCGCATCTTAGAATCATAGAATCATTAAGGCTCAACAAAATCACTAAAATCCTCAAGTTCAACCCCAACCCACCCCACCACGTCCACCAACCATGTCCCTCAGTGCCACATCTCCACAGTTCTTGGACACCTCCAGGGACGGTGACTCCACCACCTCCCTGGGCAGCCTGTGCCAATGCCTGACTGCTCTTTCTGAGAAGAAATTTTGCTGTGGTCAGATTGCCAATGACTAAAATCCTGCTGCAAATCAGACACTGCAAGCAAATCTACTCTGGCTAGCCACAGCTCCCCACCAGTGCTTATAACTGGGGCCAGTGTAGTTATTAGCAAGTAGGCAGGTTCCTATAGCAGCAGGCTGCTAAGGGGCAGTGGAACAGTCTTTGCCCCTCGCAGCTTAACTTGCCTGCATGGAATCCTGGGAAGCCAGGCTGGCTGGGAAAAGGACAGGATAAAAGCATATTGTGACAGCATTTTGAATAGACTGAAAGAGAATGGGGTCTGAACAGCCGCAGGCAAGGAAGCTGCAGCACGGATGAGTGAGAGAATCTGGACAAAGGTAAACACTGAGAACAGTATATAATGCAATGCACAAGGACACATCAGAGCCAAGCACTCCAACACAAAACATAGTTCCCAAAAATCTGCAAACAAGCTAACACAATGGAAGAGAAGGGCCTGGAATTGTGTGGTGGCAGAAGGAAAGGAGAGGCTATTGTAGGACTTGCTGCTCATGCCCAGACCTGCCATGCAGCATCGTCACTTTTCCAGTCTCGGCTTCCCGAACCTCACAGTGACCTGCCAGACCTTTGCTATCCAAACTTTTCTTCCCTTGAACAGCCTGACAAGGGGCCAGCCTGTGCAGTAGCTTCTCACCAGGTCCCGGAGGGAGAATACAACGAGCCTATAAAGCCGATTGCACTTGTTCCCCGAGGCGGCTTTTGAACTCGGCACAGAGAGGCTGGAATGCCCCCTTCCACTTAGCAGAACAAAGGGCAGCCAACCTGCCGGGTTTTAAACCTGAAAGTTAAACACGAATGTGATTAATGTGCAGCTTTGAATTTCGTGTATTATTGAATTGTGTACATTACTCCAGGCTTGGAGTCTTTTTTCCCCTTTTATACTGCAACACAAACGTATGTTTGTTTGGGAGGGGTGCAGAGAAGAGAACATCAGGCAGAAGTATTTCCATATGTATTTCCCACATTCTCTGCCTGAAGGACTTGAGCAAGCTGGGATTTATACTGTGTTCCACTGACCCCGAGAAAAACAACTTAAAACAGATTTAGAGAAGATTCACTGGAGCTCGTTGCAATTGAAATGCTGGATAGTTATTTGACAGCCTCCAGGAATCCTTCCAGATTCTCCTTTTCCTATGAATCTGCTAAAGCTCCAGAAGATTATCAGAGTTAAGCTAATGTGCAGGATGCTGGGTTGGAGGCAATGGGTTGCCCCTGATAAGAGTCATAAATGATCATCTCTTGTAACCAGTGCTCTGACTCAAAGACTGAGTCCTTGATCCCATTTCAGTCATAATCCTCAATAGGAGACAGAAAGCTGGACCGCATCACTCCTGTGTGATCTTCCTGGCTTCAGTGCGATGCTGCATGACCAAAAGAGTATCCTGCATTTTACCACTGGGGAAATATCCAACTTATTTTTAGAAATAGTTAATTAACACCATTTGTGACATCTGAGGGACTAATACTTCTTCATTCTCTCTATGGCTTAGGCTGTCTTGGGATTTATGACAGCATAAAACAAAATTAACAGAGGTGCTGAGAAATACTTGACATTTTTATTTAGGAAATATAGTTCTTTTTAATTAGAGGGTTTCCTTGGAGATATCTTAAATACAGAGTGTCAAGTGCTACCTGCCTTTCAGTGGCAATGGATCTCTTTTTGCAAGCCCTATGCATTTTCATTCATTCGTCCCAGCCTCCTGTCATGCCAGGTGGAGTTCTCATTTGATCAGTGATTCTGTATAGAATTAAGTAATGCACCAGCAGAGATGGATAAACTCCACAGTCTCGATGCTCTGACACTCTTTCTCTATGCTATTGTCTGGTCTTCCGTGAAGCACCTTCAGCTTTGCCTCAAAGATGACACACTGGATTCTCACTGGTTTTCCTGCTCTCTAAAGACAAATGTCTTCTCCAACTGTCTTTGGTCCTACCCATGCCATTTGGTCAATTATTACCAAATGTATGCAGGTAATCACAAATGCCAGGATGATGAGTTTATTAAGATCATTCTTCAGTATGCAGTCAGACCTCCTGAAACCACTTTGATAACTTGCACTTGTGCCATATACCACCACGTAACTTGTAATGGTTAACCCTACCATCAACCAATCAATTCCACAATTGACTCATTTCCATCATCGTCCAGTCTGAGCTGGCCTTTCATGAGATGTCTCTCACTGGGCTGAGCTCTGAGGATCTGGAAGGAATGAGAGATGATACAAAGATTTCTCTTTATCCAAAGCTCAGATCTAGATGGCTTCTCAGTTTTCCACACAAAATAGCATCTGGAACTTCATTTGCTTGTGGAGTTGAGCAGGGCTATTGCAAAAGGAGAGCTCTGTCTCCAGGAAGTTTCTGCCTCAGGAGGATGACTTGATCTTTGTTCTGAACAAGAATATGAACTCCATCACATTGGGACACTTTTGAACTGTGTCCCTGTGCTTTAACTATTATTAATACTATGATTGAAGGACATACATATGGTTTTATTCTAACAGCACTAATGTCTTTCTTGGCTTGACAAAGATTGTTAGAGAATAACTTTTCTTTAGTTTTTTGCTTCTCAATCAAAATATCTAGATACTGGATATGGGTACTATAAAAGTAATTCTTAGACCTGTTATATGTCTAGTACTAATTTGGCTAGAGTCTTGAAATATTTATATGAATATTGACCAGTTAGAAGATCATATCACTGATTCATGGCCTGAGATCAGTCCTGCAACATCATCCTTAGCCTGAAATCTGGCAAATGTTGTGTGCTCACAATGAGCTTAAGGAATCCAACTGAAGTTCTGATCCCTTAAATGCAAAGACTAAACCCACTGCTTCTCCAGCTTACCTTGGTGCAAAGCAGATGCAAGCCAGACAAAGCATAACAAACACATTTCTGTCAAACAAGTGAAAACACGCAGCATGGTGCTTATCCTGGCTATGCAGTTTATGCTTGGGCCAGGAATACGAATGAGCTTTGAGCAAGGGACTGGGCTAGAATGATCCTAAAATTCTGTGATCCTAAATCTAGCTATAACTTAAAATGCTGCAGACACATTATGACTTATTAGGCCTGAAAACTGCCAGAATGAGGTTACTCCTCCAGATTAAAAAAAAATGCTAAAATATTGACCCTGTTGAGAAAAGTGTAATTTGGGACCAAGCAGTGCTTTGCTCTGTTTGGCTATGACAGCACTGCTCTGGTACCAGGTGCTCCAAATCGTAGCCTGACAAAGCAGCTTTCTGGGGAATTCTTAACTCTACCACATATCAATGTAGCAGTCAAATGTAGCAAAAATGTAAAATGCATTTTGGTCTAGGCTCCTAAAAACAAACAAAAAAAATCTCAAATGCTTGTGACCCTCACATTGTGCTCCTAAGAGCAGAGAAATGCCCGTTTGCTGGGGACAACTGCACTGCTTTTCCTATTGCCTGCTAATGAGAAGGCCTGACCTGTTCCTGAACTCATTCCAGGGATATTTCAATAAATCTGCAGTTTCCCAGTAAGCCCAAAAGTCTTTGGTTTGGACATCCCCGTCTAGCATGGACTAAACCTCTCCCAATCTTATTTTGGCATAGCCAGCCCTCCCCCAGTCTCTTAATTAAATGTAACAGGAAAAAAAAACAGAAATCCTGACAAGACTGACCGAGTGGCCTCTTTTCTGTGTGCTCCTGTGGCTCCACTCTTGGAGGCTGACCCAGGGCACAGCTCTGCCCTTGCACATGTATTTTCCAGAGGAAGCGTTTTTTCCCTCACATAGATTTATTCAGACTCCAAACTTCATATTCATCAAAACTGTCATGGAACATTTGCAGGATGGGAAGACATTGTGGGTCCAATCAGTGTGGGTGTCACAAACAATTAGCTACTGCAGAATGATCCCAATTAGTAAACACCCTGCTAACAGGCTACCTCCCCAAGGATGCTGATTGCCTGTGACAGTGCTTTTTTCAGGATGTCTGCTGGAAAACTACAACTCAGGCCTCTGTGGGCCAGCTTCTGACAAATACCTCGTTAACACTACAAAAGAATATACACATGAATAATTAAAAATAGATGGGAGTAGAAATGCAGAGTACATTCAGCTTTATCACCCAAACCCTTAATAACAAGACCTACTACTCATCTGGATTAAAAAGGAAATTCTGCTCTCTGTCTTGGCTTGTACAAGCCACTCACGTTTTGATGCTTTGCTCTATGCCTTTGGAACTAAATTAAGACTTCAATGTAGACTCCCCCTTCCACTTTCTCCCTTCTTCTCTCCTTTTCTGTTCATGCAAAACTCTTACAGAGTTGCCTGAAGGACCGAGTTCAGTGAGTATTTGAAACCTAGCTGCTTACTCCTTGCTTAAGGCATGTTGCCTTTTCTACTGTGTGCTGCTATCTAAAAGAACAGCCTTTAACAATTACAGAGCTATTCTTATGGATGGAATTATAGACAGGCAGAAAACTAAGCTTTTTTTTTTTTTTTTTTTTTTTTTTTTTTTTTTGTTAAGTAACTTTCTGACCATCCAGTTCTCTCCTGAAATGGACTGGAGAGCAATCAGTCACTCCTCTTCACCCTGATTTACTACCAAATCAAAAGATAGCAAGCCAGATCTCGTGTAACCCAGGAATAATGTCAGTGCAGGTAGTGGAGCGGCACAGAGACTGAGGAGAGGAAGAACATAATTCTGCTTCCCACCATGATGCTGCAGTATAAAATCATGCTATGAACCAACTGCTTCGATTAAGATACTTCAACCAAACAGTTTTCACAATGAAAGAACCTCCTATTAGTGTTACAGCCAATAAAGCAAAGGTTACAGTCTGATCAGCCTTGTCCACTCTTTGACTAACCATCTTGAATGCTCTAATTCCCAAGTCATTCATTCACACTTCTATCAGCAGATACTCCAGAAGACCAGGCTGCCAAATGCCACATAAAACAATATAAAAAGCCATACCTTGAGCGAAGTACATCAAGGAGTAGCAGTAAGTTGCAATTTCCTCACTACTGATTGCTGAGATGGGCACAGTCAGCATTTAAAACAGACTATGTGGAAATCAGATGGGAATCCTTCATTCTTCTCTTCCCAGAAGCAGCAAGGCAAGCTCATGGACGGAGGACTGTTTCAGGTTTAGCCCTTGCATTCTCACAATGCTGACTGTTTTCCAGCACTAGAGGTGGAAGCTCATCCAGAGTTGGTGGGAATGAAGAACAAAGTACTCCTATTCTCCAACCAGGTGGTCAGAGCTTTTCTGGACACAAGTTGGACAGAGAAATACATTGCTGAGCCATGTATGTTCCTTCCTGAACTGAACATTACGCAAATGACTTGCATGCATGGAAGTCTCCAGGAACAGAAGTTTAGTACAGGCTATGTGTTAATGGCAAAGTCATCATAATTGAACTCCTTGAATCACGAGTGGTCAGCTTTCTGAAGGAAAACCTTGTACTGAACCACAATTGGTTGGCCTAGACACTATTCACATCTATTACAGGATAGAGTAATTCCTCCTTCTGTGGGACTGTTGGGCAAAATCTCACGACCTGCTTGCAGTGAAGCCTTAGCCGCAGTCCACAGAGTCCAATTATACAGAGGTAGAAAGACTGATGTGGTCATCAAGGGCTGCCTTCCAGCCAGCAGTCTTGCTCTCAAGCAATGGGTTTAGTGCCATACTCCATTTCCTTACAAACGTGCCAGCTCTCCCACACCGCTCAGTAACCCTCCACACCTCTGTGATTTTGGCACAACCTCGCTCCTTCTCCGATGGCCTGGGGTAAGCAGACTTTCTTCTTTAATATGTGGGGGAAGTAGATTCATTTAACTTATCCCTCTTACTTTCAGCTCTCATTTCAACCCAGTTGATGAGTAGATACTCTGCAATAAATTCTACCCCAGTATATCCTTGGTAGGAATAAACTGTCAGGCATCTATAGATGTCACTGGAGCTTTGCCACTTACCCCGATTACAGTCTGGCCCAATATCATGACTACAGTTGTCGGTCTGTGGAATGCACCTGACTGCAAACCCAAGCTATGCACGGTTCACTTTGCTGTCTCTAACATTAAAGCTTCCAGGATTCCTCCTTCCTAAAAAATTTTGCTTTCAGATTGTTTTTCCAGATAGAAAAAAATATATATTTCCTAAGTTTCAGTGACTTTCATTATTTTTAGCCATACAAAGTTACCAAACTTCCTAGTTTCTGCCATATTTCACAAGCAGGTGCTCATTAAGTTCTGTGAAACTACTGCGTCTAAAAACTTCATTAAAATGCTCTTTACCGCTCTGCTAATGCACCTTAGTAAAGCAGATACACCAATAACTGGTATAAAATCTGTGTGATCAGAGCCATATTTCACTTGTCATTTCTACTAATCCACATGACTGAGTTCCTATCCAAGACAAACCAAACATTTTCAGAGGGAGTGCAAGATCTTATAAGGCCCAGTATCAAATGCTTTACTAGGCTCAAACTACAATATATCTCATAAAATCCCTTTGTCCAATAATTTTGCCTTTGCATGATCAAGGATGAAATTGCCTAACTACTCCCTCCCAGACTCTCCCCAGAGGACAATACCCTGTGGTTTGGAACAATTTGAGCCTCAGTCCAACAATTTATTTTACTTTTCTCTCATCCTGGTGGTCCACACTAAATCCTAACTTTCTCTTTTGCTTTGTTATTCCTTCCTGCCTAATCCACCGCTGCCCAGCACCCAGAGCTTTACCATTCTTTTTCTTCATCTTTAGACTACAGAGTGATCAGGACAAAACATGAGCAAAGGTGTGCAATCTGCCATTTCACTTACACAAATCTTAATGGTGGCACTGCTGTTCTGCCAGGGGCTTTGCTATCCAACTTCCTCTTTCCAAAGAAGGTTAAAAAGACTGTGAATGCCTGTCTTGGTTGAAGAGACTGTTCAGCCCTCTGTAAAACTGCAAGGGATACAGACACTTGTGAATTTGGGTGGAAAAGCAGGCTGGCTTTCTCCCACAGGAAGAACTTAGCACACCACACTGAAGACAGAGAATCTGGCCCTATTTTAAAGAGAGACATTGTTCTATTTCTAGCAGGGACATTGTGTAATTCCCAATGAAGTAAAAGGATTTTGCCCTCAGATATCCAAGAGTAGAAACAGGGAGCCATAGAGCCAGCCTTTGTGCCAGCTAAACTTAATGGAACAGCCACCCTCCAGCTGTCCTTGCAGCCACAGAAAGATTTATGACCCAAAATCTGATCAGGAATTATCACTGTAACCACTGCTGATGCCAGGAGGCATTCATTCCCTGCCTTATCCATCCTGCTTGGCTCATGGATCCCAGCGGTCCTCCTCAATGCAGCCATGCAATTCGTGTGACAGCACTTGGCTTCTGTGGATGCCATGAATTTTCTGCGTTCCCTACTGTGCATACTCACCAAGGAAGTCCTCATGTAGCTACAGTAATATCTGCTGCCCATTCCCACAGAGAATTTATTTTATAAGCCCTGATCTCAAACAGATGCTAACAGCCTGCCTCTGCACCAGAACCAGGTACTGACCCAGCCTGCTGCCCAAAAAGCACGTACAAATTCAGCCAATTCCAGAAGAGTAGGAGCAGCCCAGCCTGCCCTGACCACCATCAGCTGCCCAACTGGCTGCCTTGCATTGCTAGATTGCAGGCAGAGAAAGCCTGGCTTGTAAATTTGATTTGAGAGATGATGAGACATGAAGGAATTGCACCCTCAGAAGGACAGCAGGCTCTAATTGCCTTCACCACTGTAGATCTGATATATGTTTCCAGGGTCAACAGCTTCGCAAAGCCTCACAGAGAGTCAGCCAGCAAGTCAGCATGTGGCCATTGGGCTTTTGCTGCAGCAGATCCCCAGCCAAATGATCCTGAGGCCTCTGGGACTCTCTGGTGCGGGCTCATGGTCTCATTTCTATCAGCCCAGCCAGGACACCAGCATTGGTGTTTCAGGCAGATTGATAAGCCTGTACCAGGAAGGCAAATGGACCTACCAGCATGGTTCAAACCAGCTTGTACAGGACCAGCATGCTCAGCCATGTGGCTGCAGTGTTTTGGATCTAGCACTAACAGTCCTAAAGACAGATTTATGGTAGCACTGGGGTGATGACTTTGCTTGAACTGCTTTGGCTGAAGCCTTGATTTAAGCTAATGCATAATTCATAATGGGGCTGATAACAGATGGCAACTTGTTAAGCCACAGGAACTCAATCAGTTCTGATCACATGACAAAACCCTAAATAATTCAAATCATATCTTACTGCAAGAGCTGATCTGCTGAGGCCCAGTGGGACAGAGAGATTCCATTGCCACACAGCGGGAATCACCTCACAAGGCAGTTGTCACCAAGGCCCCCAGTCTGCAAACAGACAAACCGAAGCACAAGAAGCTGTGCTCCCACGTGCTTGCACCTTGAGAGCAGATCACTAGTGTCCTCCTGCTCCTCTGCACCAAATCCCAACCACAAAGCCCTGCTCTCCCCTTCTGTCTGCACTGCGCATGTTCACAGAGATATCTGCAAGAGTATCTCAGACGAAAAGCATTTCTTGAAAAATGAGCAGAGGGTTGCGTGTGCTCCACAGTTTCAGCACCTTCCTTTTCTCCCCAACAATTCCCAGGCTGCCGTATGGATGTGAAATCTGGGGCTCTGCAGGAAAGTTTCATTTCCAGTGAGTTGAAGCAGCCTCTTAAATGAGAATGCTCTTCAGGAAAGAAATGTTCCAAGAATATTCCAACACACTTGAGATTACAGAAATGCTTCTGCCATCACAGGCATCAGAAAGAATCTAAAACACTGATGAATTATTATTTTCATCTCAGCCATTTATCTACATCTTTGAGGAGCCACACTGAATTTGAGCCTTCTCTGGAATTCCAGTCAATCACAAGCAGCTCAGTTAGGCCTGCCTGAAACACAGGCCCTTGCTGCTAATCGTAAGCGTCATCAGCACAGCTTCCCACCTCCCAGCACATTGCAAGGGAGTGCTGCCTACACAGCTTCCATCCTGAAGCATCACTAGACTGCCAGGCCATTTTTACTCCTCACTTCTAAAATCATCCTCCTCTTTTTTAAACACTTCAAGTACAAAAGCGCTCACGAGCTGACCAGCTAAATTATCCCACTGTCACTGTTACGGACACTTATCTCCTCATAGAAAGGCAAGTGTGTCCCTGTCACAGAGGTGTTTGTTAGGCTGACCACAACACACACATGCTAGTCTCCTCCAAAGCCCAAGTGTGAGCTCCTGTCTGATGCATTATTAGCACTTGGTGAAGTTATTTCCATCATCATTACATAAAAGAAAGCCCTGTGTGTATAAAATAGACATGATTCTCTTCTGGGCTAAACTCTATGAGCCAAAGGCACTGAAAGACACGTTGGTAGATGAAAACAACATCCCTGCCCGATCTTCAGGCAACATTGTAAATCAGAACGCACCTTGTACCATGGAGAATCCAAAAAGAAAATCATCCCAAAGCTCCTCAGGCACAAAGCAGCTTCACATTCAGAACAAGACTCCACAAAATATCTCTGTGCTGCCTGGAGCAGAGTAAAATTCCCATCACTTTGCAAAGTGACTCCAAGAGTCCAGAGAAATTGAGGCTGGGGGCAGCCAGTACCCAACAAGCCCCAGGGGAAGCATGAACTGTGGCTTTAACCACAGAGAATTGGTCAAGATTGATTTTGTGCACCCGAGCTTGGATCTAAGGAAGCCCTCTCTCTGTAAGAAGCAAAAACTCCAGAACATAAAATGCCCAGACAGTGCTCACAGAAGGTGTCTCCTGCACTCCCCCATCCCCTAGGGATGACCGTTTTTACAGACAAGTTATTCAGCTTGCCTTTCTCAGAAGGAAATCTGCAGGAACGCAACACTCATAAGCCCACCTACTCAGGCTCCTTAAGGAATGTTTCTTTCCATCTAAGAAAGGAACCTGACAAGTTTGTATTTTTTTTTGAATTTCAAGCAAGCAATGGTGTGTCTTTATTATTACACAAAGTACCAGAGGATTAACTTCAAAAGCCATGAACTCACACTTCACACTTATTACAGGAAATAGAGATAGGACATTTCTTACCATGGGGAACTGGAGCAGTCTGAACCCAGACTGAACTTAATCTCCCAAACCAGCCTTAACCCAAATCTCTACCCCAAGTGCTCCCAAACTTCAGGGCAGGTTGCATCTGTTTTATGTCTCCTGTCCCAAGCATGCCAAGCGCTGCAGCTCCATGCGGGTCCTTGACATGCTCCCAGAAAACTGATGTATTGGCTACCTGTCCCTGGGGAGGAGAAACAGAATGAAAGGCAAGATACTGCAGCTCGGTGACTCCGTACAATAACAATGCCCAAGGAAAACGAACAATTGGTATTGCAGGGAATAGTTCTAAAGAAATCAGTGTCAGAGCAAGGAGTGCCAAGGACAAGGAGCTTAACGGAGGATGAGGGAGGGAGGGAGGCTGGGGCAGGGAGCGCTGGGGGATCAAGCTGAGACAAAACAGGGAAAGCCAACTGTCAGCCCAGGGAAGTGTTTATAGGCTATCCAACAGTGTCTCCTGGTGGCCGCAGCCCCAGCCTGCGTATGGTCGGGCATCCCTCCTTCCCAGGCAGCCTGGATCCACAAAAAATGCATGTCTCTCTATATTCTAATTACAGAGTGACTAAAGTAAGTGGATAAATAACAGTTGCTAAGCCATCCTGCCTGTAGCTATAAGGTCAGGGTATGGTTTTGGTCAAGTTGAAGCGTGAGAACTGCAGGACAAATTGTCGATGTGCACTCACATGCTCCCACTCGGACTTCCCTATGGTACCTATGGGCCTGCACGGGCTGCTTGCTCCTATACCACCTTACTCAGCAAGGAGCCACCTCCGCAAGCAAATGGATTTCGTGCAGCTGGCCAGCAGTGATCCAAGGCTGTCTTCAAAACCTGGCTTGTTGCACTGGAAAAAAATAAAATCCTCTGGCTGTCTTTCCAGCTTTCCCTTTTTATTTTACTTCTAAGGAAAAATCTGGTTCTACCTCAGAAAGGTGTAAATCACTATAAAAATACTAAGTGGAGATCTGGAGTGAAGGCAGGCTTGGAGAACGCCTTTCCCTCAAGTTAGCCCAGTGAGACAGTACCAGCACAGAGCAGCTTACTGCCAGCAGCAAGGTTACAAGGCCATGGAAAGAAGCGAGTCTGGGCACTAGGACAGAAACTTTCCACTTTCAGAGGCCTGGTTTCAGTTTCTCACCTGCACAGAAGCAGGGAAATCACAACAGAGGAAGCAGACTGCTGATACCTACTCTAGAGAACCTGCTTTAGCAGGTAGTTGGACTGGATGATCTCCAGAGGTCCTTTCCAATCCCTATGATTCTGTGCAACGTGAGCATTCATTGCTTGGCAGACTCCCAAAAAAAGACCTCAGAAACCACACTGGTGACATATGCATCCCCCTGAAAGAAGGGATGGAAGAGCAGAGGCTGGGGAGATGCAGATATAGAAAAGTTGTTTCTTCCCTTGATAGTAAATCTGTGCCGATTTATTTTCATGGAAGGGTTCCCTTTCCTGCCACCCAAACTTCTCCCACCATAATCTGACTTCTGGAGGTTCCAGCAGTCATAGGACAACAGAAGTTGGTCAGGTAACCAGCTGCAGGTTAACCCACTGTCTCTTTGCACTTAGAGGACCTCTCAGGATTCAGAATGCCAAATGAGGCACCTAAGCACCCCTGATAAGCATTAGGCATAGAAAATATATTTCTTGGAGAGGTAACTGGCAAAAGCAAGTAAATAGGAGGCATCACTTGGAGACCCCTCCCTCTGACACTAGATAGGTGTGATGTTTGGGATTGCAGCATCTATTTGTTCTTAAATTATTTTTGACTAGCTTTGTGGCTCCGTTTGCTTTTATATAAACACAGAGATATCCATCAAGTTGTGCAGCCTCAGGACACTCACCATTCTAGGACGCTCTGACCCAAGCACTATTTCCATCTGTTGCTCCTTCAAGAGTACGTGCAGTGAGAACATACCCTTCCAAATCACACTGGGTTTCCTTGCTGACAACAATCATTTGATAAAAGACGAAACAAAAAGACAAAATCGCTCTGAAAAAGAACTAATTTTTCCTAGCCCCCTCCATCTCACTGTAACATGAACCCAGATAGGAGATAGTGCAGATTAATGAGGTTCTCCAGGACATAAAAAACACAATGTCAGACATTGCCAATCCAAAATAATTGCACACAAGGGCAGCAAAAAGCACAACATGTGGCAGAAAAGTGAGGACGTGAAATCATTACATCCCGTGTATTAAAATACCAGCACTGAGTAGTCCAGTGCTCAGCTTCACTCCAAATCACTGTACAGACCCAAAGGGCACCACTGAGATTAAGTGAGTGATGCCTCTTTCAAACAAGCTGCTGTTCCCAGATTTCTCCTACAAGTCTATAGCAACTGGAAATGTAAATTCCCTGAGATTTTTATATCGTAATTATGATTTTCCAACATTTACATCAAACTTCCACCTATAGGAGGAACTACAGGAAAGTCTCCCACCACGTGTTCCAAGAATCCAAATAACAGATTTCTGCAGATTCTTACATCATCTGTCTTGCAACAAACCAGTAGTAGGTTATTTTTCTCACAACTGGTTCCATACAGTTCTGAAACTCCACATAAACTCTCTCGTGAAGTCATGGAGGGCGTCTTGGAGTTGCCTACAATGTATGTAACACTGTGACTTCATAAATCACATCGCAAACCAGATACCGCCACAAGGCCGCAGCACTGGGACACTCGCAAAGGGCGAATTCCTCAGCTCAGATCCAGAGCCCATGCAGGACCAAGAGAGGGCAGTGTGTCCTGCAGATACAGCCCACACATCAGGAGCTGTCAGACACTCCGGCTGAGGCAAGGGTCCCTTTTGCTCACTGCAATCAAATAGCATTAGTTTTGTTCATTATGGCAATTAGGCTTTTGCTGTCTCATTTGGGGTGCATCCATATCTGTCTCATCCTGCTTGGGATGTTAACTCTAA
This sequence comes from Aquila spilogaster, assembly GCA_024606505.1. Classification (NCBI taxonomy): domain Eukaryota; kingdom Metazoa; phylum Chordata; class Aves; order Accipitriformes; family Accipitridae; genus Aquila; species Aquila spilogaster. The sequence goes on from JANHGO010000557.1 coordinate 31,406, forward strand.
CCAACCGTTCAGTCAACCCTAACCTGACTCTGGCTTGCAGGTAGATAATACTCCTGTGCTATAGGGAAACGGAATCAGGCAAAAGAACCACGTTCCCAATGAGAACAGCAAACCCACACGGGAAAGGTAAAAGACAATCAGAGATGCTGGAAATCCAGCTACATTAATCTTGCTGTTCAAGAAACTGCATGGTTTAAACAGTGAGGAAATTTGGAAAATAATGAATACAAGTAGCTATGCCTACTTGTAGAATATTCAAGAAGAGCAGAAATTAATACCTATGTTTCAGGGACTGGATTGCTCCAGGAAAAGACCCGTTCCCCCCTGCACACCAGGATGAATTCACTTCAGAAAAGGAGTGTAAAAGCGAGTGAAGACTGAGGCTGAATGCAGCCCTGAACACTGCTGTGTGAACAGCTGTGTAGAGGGAGAGAAGGTGGAAGAGGGAGCCATGCAGTAGGAAAAGTCCCTCTCCTCATCCTGAAGTTGGGACGTGATGCTGTAACAGGCGGCGCTAATGGGGAAACAGGATGTCCCTTCGCCACTCCTGCTCCTGCCACCATATAACCACCACAGCATAAAGATGCTGAAGCTTGGAAGAAATTGATTATTTTCAACTCTGCTACTGAGCTACTTTGCAGTCCAGGGCAGATTCTCCCCTCTTTGTGGGGATTACCCTTAAATGCAAGTACAGGATGTGGGCTCTCTGTGCATTTATAAATGGCTCACGTACACATTACATGAGAGGGGAAACGTCAGGAAGGAGCCTTAATGGAAGCCCTAGGAAAACAGAAGGAGCAGAGAAACACCACCACCTCTCTCCAGAGTGTCCTTACTTCCAGCATCCATCATACCAAGAGACAATTAAAGCCTGACAGAAAGCCCCAGGATGCTGCTAGTTAGCAACTGTAGGCCAGGCCTGAAATACAGTCAAGGAATAAGTAGTTATAAATCCATGAAACAGCACAAGACCAGCATCTCCATTCCCTGCCTTGTTCTCCCCCACGAGCCTGGACCACATCTCCTATACTTCCAGTACCGGGCTGCAGCCCTTCTCCTGCCCACATCCAGTGCAGAGCTTTTAACTTACTGAACAGTTCTGCATGAATCACAACATGAGAGAGAGGAGAGGTTTTCAGGCATAAATAAAAACACACCCAACATGGCTTGTGGAAGGAAAGTGATTTGTATTATTAAACTGCATTAGGATCAGCTGACTGTGGTCAGACCTCGTGGTGCTACGGCTGTGCCACTTGGCTGGACCCCACAGGAGACAAATACTGTAGCCACAGCATTCCCTGTATTGCATAACCAAGGTGCAGCAAGTATATCCTCCACTCCAAAGCCCAGCCAAGGCCCACCCTCGAGCACAAAGATGAAATAATTGGGTCACTGGTCCACAGCACAACAGCAGGAATTGACTGCTCCATACGCTGTGCAATGGCATGTGTTTGCTACACCAGTTTCTGCCCCAACTCCTATGAGTCTGGAAGGCTTTACTAGGTCATTTGATTAAACACCATCTTGGGCAGAAATGGCTCAGATGCTGCCATTGATCTTGCTTACAACACTGCTATGATTTTAGCTGATTTTAAGCAAACGTGTTTTGAACTACTGTGCTATTTCTGCTTTTGTCATATTTTTGCCCCATGTCCCAGTAACTTCTTAACCCATTTTCCAGCTCTGGACATATTTGACACCAGAGCAGAGGTCTTACAGCTATTGAGCAATGATAAACGTAAGGAAAATAACCCAATAAATCTTGTTGAAGTAGCCTCAAAGATACAGTGAGGCTGCAACAGAGGCTGCAGCGAGGGCTCAACTACTGGGCACCAGAAAACCTATGTGGAAGGAAGCCACGTCTGAATGAGTCAGCTACCAGAAAAGCCCTGTGCTTCACTGGGCAGCAGAGACCTCTCTTCTCAGGAAGGAAGTCTCTCTATCTGGCCTATCTGATGTCTAAAATATCAGGCAGGATTCTCAGCTGGACGGTAAAACAACTGTAAAACACAGAAAACAAAGTTCCATCAGTGCTGATGCACACAGAGCATCTTTCTTTCCATTGAGGTGTCTAGCTTTGACAGAACCAATCTCAAATTAAACAAGATCCAACCTGACCAGCAAAAGGAGACTTTCTGCTGCTAGGCAGGACTCATTACTGCTCGGCAACATCGGGATTCACAGACAAGGCAGGGCCCACAACACCAGCTGCTGTACAGATGGAGCAAACAGCTCCTGCCCCACAGTTTTGTAAAAGCAACAGCCAGATAAATGCATCAGAGAGAAGGAAGGAAAAAATTAACCATGTTATAACTCCAGGCTATATGTAGGCTATGTTAGTGTCTGGTGGAAATTGCCATCTTGTTACATAAAGTGACTTGGGAGGACAGAAAGTGATTTCTACTATGATTACTTGAGAGCTGTGGGGAACTGGAGTAGGTTTCACGCATTAATGTATGGATGTACTTGGGAGAGCAGTGAACAGGCAGCAGAGACTGCAGCATTCGTGCAGTGATTGTGGCCTTGAACAATGTAATGCAGCATAAAAATAATATAAAAAAACAAGGAAGTTAAGTTACTACTGCAATACAGTAACAGATCAAAGGCTGGGAGCACCGAAGAAGTAAAAAGAGGAGCTGATAACATGGTACAGTAACAGGGCTGGCATGTGCAACCCAGCCCTGAAGCACCTAGCTGGTGAAGATAAGAGCTTCAGATGAATCACTGACAGATCAAACGGATTATTAAAGGGACAACAAGGCTGCCAGTGCCAGCAGGCAGATGAGACAGGAGAAATCCAAGGCTTTAGGCTCTCACAGCCTTGAAGAACCTCTTGATAGTTCTGAAAACTTAAGCCTTGTGTTTGAACCTTCATCACCTCTCCTGCAGAACCCCTGCAGATCCCTAAAAGCAGCAACGAGGCCTTCGTCCAGCACAGAACAGCTGCTGCCTCCCACCCCAGAGCCGAGCTTCAGCTGCTCGTCAGTCTGCTTTTAATAATCTGCAAGAAGTGACAGAATCTGCCTGAGAGAAACATTCCAACAACTGGAGCAACAGCAACGTTAAAGCTCTGTGATGGAAGGACCTGTCACCCTTTCAGATCCTCTATGTAAATAACCCAGATTTTCTGTTAGGAGAGTGGTTTTCACTCCCCCTACCTCAAAACTCCTGTGTGGGGCTGCTGGTGCCAAGTGGCTGCAGTGCTCCGGTACAAAACCCTGGCAGGAGAAGCATGATTTCAGGCTTCCACACCACTGAGAACAAATGAGGTACTGTTTCCATCAGGAGGGAGAGGTGCCTCTTAAGAGCAGGAGAGGATCTGTGGACAAGCATTCAGTATAAACCAGTCTTTTGTGCTGATTTAAGCCCAGCACCACACAGGTCTGTGCTGCTTTGAAGTGCTCCCTCACATCTCAGGTCCGTTTGGTGGTTCTCCCTCAGCAGACAATTCCTACCTACTCTGTGTTTCACTAAGAGCTCACAAAATCCCCCAGCTTTCCAGCCCTGTTTCTCAAGCCGCAATGCAGAACTCAGACAATCAGAAGCTAAAGAAGCAGGTCTTGCTTTAAAGGTCAAAACATAATTCAGAAAGAATCTGCAGAGAGGGCAAAAAGCCAGCAAGGAGTTCCCTACTGCTCTATCGCATTGCACCACATTGCAGCCTACATCAAGGAGATGCCAACTGGATATCAGATACATGCGCTACAGAAAAAAGCATTCACCCTCAGAGCACTGCATGTTACTACAAGCACTGCTGCCGCACAGCACTGCTCTTAGCTAGACTGCTGTGGTCTGTATGCTGAGTGTATCCCATCGGCACTGGATGGGATGCCTGAACAGCCTCCGTGCTGTTCCCTTCCACAGTCTCTTGCTTGTTGGCACTGAATTCATACTTCTATTCACAGGTCTCTCCATTATAATGACTGCAAAGTCTGAAAATGATTGGATTTGTATCACAACAGCCATGACATAGAGAGTATTATTTACCACAGCAGTGTAACTTCAGTGTTTCTGTATCTCAGGATCACAGGGATGTCTAAGGGACCAGCAAGCAAGACTAGGACAATCTGAGGTCACAAAAAAAAAGAAAGAAAAGCACCCAGAAGCCACCCTGCAGAACAGTGGTGCCTCACAGGCTTGTTCAGTAGTACATCAGGAACACCTGAATTTTCCATGTCAGTCACTCCAAATGTTTGCCTCTGCACAAGCTGAGCTTACAGCCTGCTACTCTACCGAGTTTCCTCAGCTAAGTTGGCTGAAGGACAGAGTGTGCATTCAGGTGCCTGCCTCGGGGTGGGTCCCTCGGGGTGCCATGGCAGCCCTGCACTGAATATCCTGTTTGTATTGTTTCTCCACTCCAGCAGCAGCTCAGCCAGGGCCACTCCAGCACCAGAGCTAATTCTGTCGTTGCAGCTCATCTGATACTGAGCTCACATGTCAGCACACCATTTATCTAAAATGACAGTAAAGAATTGTAACCAGCCTAAGTAGAGGAATGATCTTTAAAAGTAAATTACCTAGAACCACACATATTAAAAATGGATTAGTCATAATTAAAGATCTCTTCAGGGCTCTGTTCCAGATTTTATTTTACTGAATAGCTTCACTCTGCGTTTCAGCATCTTAGCGCTTTCAGCTTGATTTAAAATTCAGCCTCGGCGTTCATTTCCCATCGCTTATGAAGCCTGTTTCAGGAAGAACATACTCCCTCTGAATTGTTTGTCTTTCTCAGACCAGAGCTGTGGAGCTGTGTTGTGAGCCCCATGAGATGCTCTGAGTCGAAGAGCTGAAAACAAACCACACAGTGAAACAGAAGGAACAGATCTGGTCAGAGCCTGGAGTCGGCTGTTCTCTCCTTTTGGTTGTTTCCCTTACCACACTGTTCCACTCTTTTCACTCTCGCATCACGCTGCTTCCATTCAAGGGAAACAATACAAACCTTCATTTTTGTATTTGGGAGAACAGCGGGTACTCAAGCTTTCACTGAAGAAAACACAGTCACAGTTCAGCTGCTGCTCCCTTTGGACACCAGAACAACAACAGGCTTTGCTGGAAGAGGCACACCAACACCATGAGATCTGTTCAGCTTCCTGTTTTCCCTCTTGGCTCCACTACAGTTAGTAGCAGTTGTAAAAATTAATATATGCTGAGGAGCTAATGATACCCCTCCTTTCCCCTATGAGGTGTGTTAGATATCCATCTTAAAAGCACTGTAATAGAGGTAAATATTGTAATTACGATTACTAGTGTACATGAGTAATCCCAGCTTGAAACCAAGGTAAGCCGTCTCTTTGCAAATCACTGCTGACAGCAAGCTTTGCCTTGGAGGTTATCCCAGTACAAACCTCCTATCTAACAGGCCAAAAGCTGTGAAAGCAGCAAAAATCCACAGTACCGACAAAGTCTAAAAGTATGTTACATGAATCTGTCAGCCGGTGGTCATGAATAGACTCACACGCTCCTTGTGTTTGTTAAAATTACTGTTTTCTGTGAAGCTGCACTGCTCTCAGACCTCAAATGCTTTTATGCACATACTCTGTTATCTGCCCACTGCAACTGTATTTCCCAGCAGTTTTACAAAAATTTTCACTACACCAATGCCTTTAATCCCTCTGCAAAAGACATCATCTTTCATCAGTATGTACATACAAGAAGTGTGATTTCCAGTAATTCAGGTGTATTTGCACTCCCTCAAATCCCACCTATTACATTTAGCTATAAAGCAGAAGCAGGAAACTGGAAGAGACTGGGTGGGACAAGGAGTAAACGGAAGGAAGGAAGGAAGGAAGGAAAGATAAACCCATTACAGAAAAGCTATATTAGTTCTTCTCAATACTGTATAAAAGCTGGGTTTTGCAACATCTCATATCCTCTTTCTTTAAGCAGTAAAGACTTTCTGTGCCACAACTGCTAGCTATACTAAAAGCAAGAAGCGTCTCCTCCACCAAACGCTTAAGATTGGGGAAACTTTTGTAAATCTGTTTCTCTTGTCACGGCTCGGTATGTTTAGAGGTACAGAGACAGGATAGTTCTCACCAGAAATTTACCTCTCCGTCTCCACTTGGTGGTGTGATTTCCTGCAAGATGATATCATTTGATTCGCTGCCTTTTCAGGTAATATATTTCAAGTCCACAAGAAACATTTGCCCTGCAGCCTGCAGAGAGCGTTTCTGTTTACTTGGCAGACAGGACAGAAGCCTCTTATCATTATGACATCCAACTATACTTGTTGCCTAATCCCAAACCATTAACATCAGTGAGGAAAGTAGGCTTCTTCCCTTCCAAACCAACAAGCTGTGCTTCATAGAGACACGAACTCCAACTCATGCAACAACTGCAAAAGAATTTCTTCTAGCTACTGTAATGCCAGTTTTCATTCAGCTCCTTCTGCGCTTAAGTACTATGTAATAGTGGAGAACTGTAATTAAACTCTGTCCTGATTCCACGTATTTAGTCATTATTTACAAAAGACTTATGAACAGTTGATTGTTAGCTCATACAGAGCTTCCCTTGGCAATATCCTGCCATCCTTTCTAAGAAAAGATGAGAAAGACACTCCTTTATCTTGAATGAAACCTAAGAGTCACATTAAAGACCTGTTGCTAACATAACAAACCTTCTCTTCTAGCAGTCTCTAATTACATATGTAATAATTGGAGCTGAGAAAATATAACAAAGAAAACAAAATCAGGGTGGCAAGGGATGTTTTCCGTATAGTTTAGAGATTTGGAAACCTCCAACAAGCCAGAGAGATAGCTCTTAGTTTGGCAGCACACACTAAGTTCCACCAGAGCAATACAGCTGTTTCTCTTTGAGTGAAAATACTGCATTTACCATTAGAACAGTAAGTGAGCTGTAGAACACAGGACTGGCTTGAAAACAGTTTTATGAAGAAAATCTTTAACGTATATTCAACTAAAGACAAATTAACCAAACACTTGGACAGTCATACCTCTGCAGAAACCATTGCGGCGCTCCATCAAACCCTCTTTTTAGGCTACCTGGCAATTTCAGGATCAACCCCAATAAGATCTGCACAGTGTCACAGCACTGAACTTAGCAAAAGTCACTTACCAAAAAAGTTGTTTCTGCTCCAGAACGTCTCTTCTGTAACACAGAGGCTATTCATGTCCAGAGACGCCTCAGGGTACACACATAGGATGCATTTTGTCCAAAGTAACTAACTACTGTGGTTAGATAACTAGTAAACGTGTCGTATCAGACTGGCAACTACACAGCTGTAAAGTCCAAGTTACCCAAAGGGTATTGCTCCTTCCTTCAGCTTCTTTCCTTCCCTTCTCCATGCACCTCCCGATGCCCCAGCTGGAAAGACTCCCTCTGCTTTTCTTATTCTTAATTAGACAGGGTTGCTGTGCTTCCCCCTGCAACTCTTCTTCAAATAACAACGCATGAAAGACTTTTGCAGCGGGGACTCTCAGGTTGAACAACACATCCATTCCCTCACTATGCATACAGGCTTTTAAGCAGCCTCAAGACAAACGCTGACAGAGAACTCTGCTGTACTCCGCTGTACCTCACTGTCATCATTTTGTTCAGCTGCTGCGTCCAAGCGCTGCACTCACACATCGCTAAATTTGAATTCCCTTCAAACTTCATCCAGGACTGCTACAGTATTGGTAACTTAACAGTAAAGCATCAGAGCATTCTCTTCTGCTCTTCATCACCTGGGATTACCATCAGTTCCTCCACCACTTCTGGTGCACCTCCATTAGCTCAGCACGAGCTGCCAGGATCCCTTCCTCTCAATACATCTGAAATCGATGGCACCTAATAAAAGAAGTCCCTTTTCCCCACAGACTTCCCTTCCACCAACAGAGGAAAACGATGCCAACACCAGGCCGTGAGAATTCAATCATGGCTCACAACGCACTTTGAAACTAAGAAAGCATCATCTGAACGCTGGCCACGTGAGCGAGGAGTGAGTCAATATCCAGAATAGCCACGGGATGCACGTGAAGAGATTCACACCTACGGACTCGTGCGCGGTGCCGGGGGTTAAGAACAACACGCCATCACCCTTCTGCTTCAGGCAGTCGAAATACTATCACCGTGCCGGTCGCATCCTGCTTCTTTTTATTTCAGTTTGCATTGAAAGCACGTGCTCCGCCGCCCCAAGCGCGGAGGTGGGCGGCACCGGCTGTCCTCCGGCCGCACCCAGCGGGGTGAGCGCTGCATTGAGGAGCGGCGGAGCAGCGGTGAGGAACCGCGTGCAGCGGGAAGGAGCGCGAGGCCGAAAAGGAGCGCGAAACCGAGCAGGAGCGCGAAACCGAGCAGGAGCGCGAAACCGAGCAGCCCGCGCGGCGCGACGCACCGCGAGACCGAGACCGCGCCAGGATCAGGCGCGAGGTCCGAGGTCCCGTTCCCATGGCAACGCCGCGCCCTCACGTGACCCTGCCCGGCCCCGCCCACCAGCTCCCGTTGCTACGGCGGCGGCCGTTCCCTCCCCTCCCCCCAGCCCCATTCATGCCCCGACAGAGCTTCCCCCGTCACGTGACGC
>JANHGO010000558.1:0-39905 GCA_024606505.1 Aquila spilogaster
GAAGGAAGGAAGGAAGGAAGGAAGGAAGGAAGGAAGGAAGGAAGGAAGGAAGGAAGGAAGGAAGGAAGGAAAAGAAGAAAAAGCAAAACCCCCAAGATTAGGAAATTGATGTCAGAGTTATGGCTGCCCAAACACAGAGATGATCTTAATGTTCTTGACGCTCATCACCAAGGAGGTGAGCTAAAACTGCACGGTTTTTGAGTGGCCAACTCTGCAACCCCTGGAACAGTCCTCCAAAGGGGATATTTGTGTATTTAAATTGAGGTACACTTGTTGCTTTGCATTCAGACAAGTGAGGTGAACGCCACCCCTTATGACTCCAGGCTGAGCACCATGCATGCCAGCAGTGCTGAAGGCTCCATCTGAAGAACAGTCCAAGAGTCTCTGCTGAGTATGTGAAAATCAGAATTTTTTCTAAAACCTGCCACTGGGCAGATCTTAGTGACTACTGTAGTGGGAGGGAAGGAGTCAGAATATATACTAGACATAGGATCAACCTGGGGCAAGAGTATTCTCCTCATCCACTAGCAATGACCTCTCCAGAATCTTTAGTGTGTGCAAACCAACCATGTAGAATATTGGCTATTTCAGGAATTATTTGACAGTGACAGTTTTTGCCTCTCTACAGCTTCTATTTATTGAGACTTTTGCCATGCCTTGTAAGCCTGAGGTAACCCTATTCTCCCAAAGGGCAGAAGAATGATGAATAGACAGATGGAGAGCAATGCATCCACAACCAGTCCACCTGCTGAAGTTCCCCTAAGCTCATTTCTAAAATAATGGCTTATTTTTAATCATTTTTTAATTCATCAGTTCTGGAAATTCAACTTCAACTTGACACAATCTCTGTATTGGTTTGGAAGGGATAGCATGGGAAATGTATCCAAAAATAGGTGAAAAAAAAGCCTCTATGTGTCAGTGTCTACAAGAAATCCAGGTCTCTGTTTCAAATCACATCTGGAAGATAAAAACCATGAGAACTTGAAAGACAGCACTGAGGCTTCCAAAGCTAACTTCCTACACTGATTTTACCACCTGGACCTGAAGAGCTTGAACAACGTGTTTTGGTTATTACAGAGAACTTCACCAAAACAGACAGGCTTTGGCATGATTTTAGGGCTGTAAATGAAGTTCTCAGAGGAAAAGTGTACTTCATTTGTCAGTCTGTCTCCCCACATTATTTCTGGAGCCATAACTCCAGATATGATACATATAGATGATGAAGTGCGACCAGTGAAGCTCAGTAATGCACACTGGTTTACAGTGAATGCAGCCGAAGGAGGTGGGTGTAAGGGGATTTTGGTTGATATGTGATGAATTTTGAGGTGGAGCAAATCACAAAATTAGAATCTTAACTATGGATTTTCTGACTTCTTATAATTTGGAATCTTAACCCCGTAGTCCTACAACTCCGTACCATTTGTTCTCAGGTCATCTACAGACTATAGATAAACAAAATCTCTTCTGTTCACACATCATTTGCCTTAGGTTATACACTTGCAGCTACAAGTGAATACATGGCAAGTCTGGGTGGCCATACTCAAGTCTGAGATTTCCCAAGATAAAATATTTGTCCACACATCCAGGAAGTCTGCAGCTACTATGATGGGAAAGTCCAACCTGCTCCCCTCAGGAGCCTTACCCATCTGGCCTTACCCATCCAACACATTTCATGCTGACTGTGCACATCAAACAGCTACAGTCACATTGTGCAAGAGTGCAAGTCGGTGACCCAACACCTGGAAACCCTGGACCCATACAGGAAATGCTCAGAACTCTCTGGGTAAGTCTTCTAGTTAAAAAAAGTGACATGCCAGTGGAAACTCCAAAATGCTGTTTGGCAGGAGGATGCACTGGTATGGTCTGCGCGCACCCAGATCACAGGCTGCCAGTGTGAACTGGTGGGCAAGAAAGCAGCAGTGCAGTTTGCATAGCAATTTTTAATTACTCATGAGATAACTGTTTATTGGATTGTCGATCATCAATGAAACAGGATTATTTCTGCTCAATCTTTTGACTATTACCTATGTTACATCTATAGGAAAGCATCCTTTTAACTAAGCACGTGACTGCTGGACATATTTGATGACAATATATTTCAAAATGATCAAAGTCAGCTGTCAGAGAAATTAGATTATTCATTAATGGTCTTCAGTAGTTCCCATGAGAACCTTACACAGTTCGTGGTTTCTCTTAAAAGATCAGAGTAAGCTGCATAGTGATGAAAGAGGTAAAGACTTTTTTAAAGGGCAGACTGTCATCGTTGTTCCTGAAAGCAGTCTTCTACCTAATTTAGGCTTTTAATTGTGCTGAATACAGAAAACATTGGAAACGGGCCTATATCTTTCCATGAAATGTTGGAAATGGTATTTTGAATGGATCCACCTGCAAACAATCTGGTTCCTGTTGGCCAGCATCAATGCCGGCAGATATTCTTATTTCCACATCATTTCCCCTCACTCTCTTCAATTCTTACTAATGGCAAGATGAGAAATGATGCTGATAAGCAGTCTTAGGTCTAATTATTACACATTGAATAGTACAGTCTTATCGGGGAAGCTGAAAGAAATTGGCAATATATTAACTATGACCTAGAGAACAGGTGGGGAGTTTAAAAGCAAATTCAGATGGGACTTTAACCATTACAACTACTGGCCTGAAGTATAATAAAAAAAAAATACCTACATCTACTGCTTTATTCCATCCACAACTAGAAACTTCTATGATGTGAAAAACACTGTGTGTAAAAATGGAAATCCTATAAATTCAAATATTAAAGGATATCACATAAGTAACATTTAATGCAAAGAGGCATTCCGATAATCTGTAATATCTGTGAACAATGTTTTCTTCAAAGAGTAGCCAAGATTTCTCTTTGAAATGCTTTGTTTGAAGTCTCTTTGCATGGCCATAAAACAGAAGACTCTCTGTTTAAAGGATTACATTAAAGGAGGTTTTTTCTGCAGTTGTATGTTGGAAAATGCTGACAAGGGAGAGACCCCCAAACTGTGTATTATGACTGTCATTTCAAAGAAGACTCCTAAATTCTTTAGATCTTTCTCCAACTATGAGATAATCATGCATCCTTGTCCTTTCATTATGGTTTCTAGCCCAAAATTCATCAAAGAGCATAATTTTACGGCATTTTTATATCTTTGCTATCAGTGCTTTCTTTTTTCTTCTTTGCTTTTCATTTGTTATATACTGAAGCACATGCCTCAGATAACACAAAAGGATTTAAACCCTTAAAAAAAAAACAGCATGTCATTTATGAAAAATTAGGTATGTGTTGACTAAGTTTTCATCCTCCTTCCTTGTGCAATTGGTGTATGGGTCATTTTTCTTTACATGTGAAAAATTACAGTGCAAACATAATATCCTGGCCATAAGCTACGCTGCATGGCTTTTGGCTCCAGGAGCTTACGTGGCAGCAGTTATTTGCCTGGTTTGCCTGCTCCATGCAGTTCCTCCAAAACAACTGGAGCTACAATCCTTGCAGCTTGAGTCCCTGCAGCTATAGATTTGTAAGGACAGAAATGTCACCTGTGAGCATTTGTCTGGTTGTCAGTGGCACACAGGCAATGGAAATTTGCTCTTGAGTGTCCACTGTGAACCCAACGGGCCTGGGTCGAACCAAAGCTTTGGTTTGAATCCCCCTGAGCTCACACAATTGCTAGTTTTCCATAGCAATGGTAGTGAATTCAAGTTTCCCAACTAGCTGACTGCTTTTTTCAGTTTTCTCCCACAAACTCCCTTACAGGGACTCCGTGGGTGTCCCAGCTACACCAGTACAAGGGAACTGATGAGAACTGTGGTGCTGGCTCACTGCCCACAATCACAGCATGTGACTTCTAGGCTCCAGTTTGGCCCTGGTCAGCCCCTCCAGATAGTGCTGAAGCTCTCCTTGGGAGGAAGCCTGGCCAGAGACACCCCCAGCTGGTAATACTGGACAAGACTTCCCTGTTTGTGGAGGGAAAGGAGATGGATTCTGGCCAGATGGGCACAACTCAGGTCATATTTCTTGACCTCATGGCCAGCAGAATTTCCTGGAATATTTCTTGGTATTTAATGGTTCTCAATTATTTTTTCTTCTGTGAATTTATCCAGATAATTTTTGGACCCAGGGAAAGCTTTAGCATCCACAACATCCTTTGGCAAGTTGCTCCACTGCTATTAATACTGTGCTTGAAAATAAGTGATAGTAAATACTTCACATCTTGGCAAACTCTTCCAGGAGGTTGATGGTTTTAATAACTATTCCAAAAGATTTCCTTTGCTTTCTGTCTATGTCTAGCTTGAACATCCAGCCATTTGTTTCCTCTTAATGCCTTGTGCATTAGCTGGCAAGAAAAAAAAACCTTACTATCAAATATATGCTCTGGGCAAACTGTGATCAAGTCACTCCTTCACTTTCTCCAAGCCAAATTAACTGAGTTCCTGAATTCTCTCCTAATGTGACAAGCTTTCAGAACTCAAATAAATATCAAATATGTCTATGTTTAGACATAATTTTCATTTCTCTGCAGTATAAGATAAACTTTGACAGGAATAAATAACATTCACTCCCTCTTTAAGTTTTTGACTTCCTGAATATGGTAGAGAAAAATCTTTGGTCTGTCTCCATAGAGAAATCTTTTAATTGTAAAATAAACTATTTCACAATAAGCAGGACAGAATATCTCCTTATGTGCAAACTGTGTTCCAAAATGAAAGTAGATTTTAGTCCAAAAACGTTAGTCTGAGTTGGAAGCATGAAAATTATTATAGAACATGAACAGCTGATTCAGCACTGTTTGCTTTGGGAAATTCTTCCATGTAGGCGAGCTCTTTCTGAACATGAGAATGGCATTAATTTGTCCATATGCATACAATTAACTTCATTCCAATGGTTTTCTTGGAGGTAAGTTAGAAGATGAGAAGGGATCCTAATGATATCTTCACACCATCATATGCAAAACAGCATCAAATCTTCCTACACGATGCATATTGCCAAAGGAAGGCAAAGTAATGTCAATACAGTTCTGTTGACCTGGCAGTAGCAATAGTCGGTGCTTCATGCTGCATTTGGATTTCAGGTCTGTTTTCCTCACAACCATATATTGTTCTGTCGTATATGATTAATGTTAAAAGATGTCTTAAGACAAGTGGTAATGACCTTATGATGTGCCAGGGGAGGCTCGAGTTGGATACTAGGAAGAATTTCTTCTCAGACAGAATGATGAGGCATTGGCACAGGCTGCCCAGGGAGGTGGAGGAGTCACGGCCCCTGGAGGTGTTCAAGAAAAGGGTGGATGTCACGTTGAGGGACATTCTTGAGGGCGGTCACAGGTATGAGTTGATGTTTGGACTAGATGATCTTATTTGTCCTTCCAACCTCAATGATTTGATGATTGACTCTATGTTAATCTCCCACTTGAATGAAATTGTAAAAAAACTGAAGTCTGCATCAAGTTTGTTTTGTGGGGGTCACAGTGGGATGACAGCTACTGAACAATTACCGCCTCTTCAAATCCCGATTTTTACACTCATGCAGCTCAGGCTTCCAGGCACACCCTGTAGATTTCCAACTTTTATGGGAAAGATGCACGTCCCCGAACGTTAACCTTCCATTTTACACATCCACCGCGCTAAAATCTTATGACTCAATTTATTCTGCAGAGATATCATTTTCTTTAGAGCTGACTCTAGAAGCAGTTGATGCGCAGAGCTGTAAATCACACCCAGACACTCTGTATTCCTGTATCACTGCTGAGGCTGAAACAAGTGCCTGTTGCATGGAAACTGATCACAGGGCAAGCAAAATCTCCACAGAGAACTTTTACTCCATACGTGAAAATATGTTTTCCAGCTCTCCAGAGTGCCTCTGCAGTACCAGGTGTGGTGCAAGTGGAGTCAGTGGCATCTGAAGCTCTGCAGAAAAGGGCTGGGAGCATTCAGCAAGGCAAGCTGCAGTCTGATTCCACTCCCCCCCATGTATTTTTTCTCACCATTTTCTCTCATCATCAGCTCTGCTTCTTCTTAAAAGAAGCTGTCTATTTAATTTTGCTTTCTGTCTCCAGCACTTCAATTTAACGTCATCCTCTCTCTCAAAAAAAAAGAAAAAGAAAGAAAGAAAGAAAGGAGATGATCATATTGTTTTACAGATTAAAAAAGAAGAAAGGAAGCCTTTTAATCTTTCCTGTGTTTTTCCCTGAAGGCCAAATTTGTTTTAATCACTTTCCTGAGCACAATCTAGCACATGTAATTATACCTCAAAACAAAAGAATGTGAATCACTTAATACAATGCTTTGATTTCAGGAAATATTAAATATAGTCAGTGTAAGGATTTGTGACTACTTTTTCGACGCAGTGCTAATTGCCAAAGTGTAATGAGAACCGTCCTGTGACGGAATAGCTGTTACAAGGGCACAGGGAGGGTGACATGCAGCACCAGTTACGGTGATGGCAAATAACTGTATGCATTTTGATATATTGGCTAAACACAGTCCCGTGATCAGCAAAAAATACGCAGCCGTGCCTTCTGTTTTGATAATGGAGTTTGAGAATTGGTTTCAAGATTGAAAAAAAAGTCATCAGTTTTTTGGTATATTTTCTACTGTATCTTCAGTCAGTACAAATACATGAGCTGCAAATTTTCAAATGGAATGCATGGAGTTGAAATCAGATAGATATTGAACTCAAAAACCTGACCATGTCTCTTTACCAGACTTTTACAAGACCTCTCTCACCAGAGAAGGGTATCCCACATTTCACAATCATTATTCATGTCATCGTGTTTTGGCCGTACACACATTTGTGAGCAACTTGTGAGCAAAGGTGTGTCACTGAATTTCTCTATGTGGAAAGCATGGCACCCACTAACATTCATCAACACGTGCTGAACACTTACAGAGACCAAACAGTGGATGTGAGTGCAGTGAGGCAGTGGGTGCTGCGTTTCAGCTGTGGCAACAGCGATTGTGGGTCCTGTCCGCTGGTGCAGGTTTTTTACAAGCTCGACATGCAGGCTCTTGTTCATTGCTGGTGAAAATGCACAGCTAATGGTGGTGACTGTGTGGAATAATAGTGTTTTGTAGCTGAGAATTTGCTCTATCAAATAGTGTTATTGTGCTCTTTCTGTCTGTAGCAGTTTCCATGGAAATAAATAGGAGGGATTACGTACAGAGCAGCCTACATATTGTATTTGTGGTCCAAGACAATTCCTCTTCACTCAGTGCAGCCCAGGCAAGCCAGAAGGTTGGACACTCATGATTTGTGCTCTGATAAAATAAAGTAAAATACTAACCTGGCCTAACAGCACTATTACGTCCCAATGAATATTGATGGAATTGTGGTGGCTGGAGAGGGGTCAGTAAGCTGCAACTGAAGCACATCTGCAGGAAACACAAGGTGCTGCTAACCAGTGCCTCTGCTCCCAGTTGTTCATGACCACATACCCACAGCATTCCCTCCGTATACCCCTCACTGTACCTGCAAGCAAGGGTAAAATGAGCTCTGTTTTCATAGAATCATAGAATCATTAAGGTTGGAAGGGCAACTAAGAACATCTGGTCCAACCTTCAACCCATGCCTGTGACTGCTCTAGAATACATCACTGAGTACAACATCCACCCTTTTCTTTAACACCTCCAGGGACAGTGACTCCTCTGCATCCCTGGGTGCCTGTTCCAATGCCTCATCATTCCTTCTGAGTAGAAATTCTTCCTAATATCCAACTTGAACCTCTCCTGGTACAACTTAAGGCCAATACCTCTCATCCTATGTCTCTTGGTTTAGGGCATCAGAAAAGAGGAAATGATTTTGCATTGAGTTCCCATTTTCTACACCTTGAATGTCTGGTCATGTATAGAAAAACTGACATTGCCAGAGGTGCTGGAGGAGAACTAAGTCACAATAAGCATTTCTGGAGCCTAACTCCACTTTTCCAAGGAGAGGTGGGCACCTGCAACATGGCATCACATCACTTAGATGCATAACAGCCTGTTTCCAGGCACTGGCTGTCTCCTTAAGCACAGCTGAGCTGGGCAGTACCCACAGCCCCATGGGGTGGAGGCTTTACCACAGGAAGAAGGATGCTCTGGCAGCCTGCAGCCACCCAGGTGAGCTCTGCTCCTCTCAGCAGCCACTCCAGCACCCATCCACTTACTGCTCGCTCCTGGCATATGGTAACAAAAAGGGAAAACAGCTTCTTTGAACTTCGCTGGCAGTTTTCATTCCCTGAGCTGTATTTGATGTGCTCTCCAAGTCACACAGAATGTGGAATTATAAATGTGGCAGGTGGTTCTGTTGTCTGCTTTTTGACAGCTTTTGGGAAAGAAACTTATCTTCTGGCTTTTCGCCAGAAAGATTGTATTCTTTTTCACTACAGAAAAAAAAAAATGCATTTTTCATAGGCAAGTATTTTGCATTGCAAACTCTGGGCTCCTTTTCCAGACAGATAGACTATTTTTAATGAAGTTTCCTGCAGGATCTCAGCTGGCTTTCAAGTCCGCGACTGTTAACCTAGAAATACTGTACTTAGAGAATTGCACACAAAGGTGTATTCATTAGGTCTGGGTCTGTTCTCACGCTGAAGAAACCTTTTAGAAGTTAAAAACAAAATTACAACATATTCACAGAAGTGAGCCCACTTGAGTACAACATGCAATTACGGAGAGCCCATATGCAGTCTCAGACTGCAATTATAGCTGGGGAGGAAATGCTTTTCCTGTCTTGCAAATATTCCTGGGATTTGAGAAATGCTTGTCATTTCCATATGAAGAAAAAGAGGTATTTTACAGTTTTCCTTTAAATGAAAGAGCAGAGAGACAGGCAGTCAACCCACAGGGCTGTGGTTAGGACTCTCACCTAGGATGAAAGAGATTTAAGATCAGATTAGCTGTGCTTTCTTTGATTTGCAAAGGGGACGGGGGCCTGGGCTCTCTGGGGCACTCTGCATTCATTAGACTGCTGGCTTTCTCAGCCGTTTTGGCTGGAGATTTTCAGTTTTGTACAGATAATTAACTGTTCACCAGATCAGGGACTTGAACCTAATTAGTCGCTATGGGAGGTTGATGCCAAAACCATCTGCTCTAGGCCCCTAGACAGGTTGGGCGCGATAAGTACAAGTTGGATGGGTAAGGTCTCATGGGGTGTCTCAGCTCACCCAGATTATCACTTAAACTCACCCCTGGGCAGACCTGGTGTTTTGGAGGTCGTCTGGTTGCACCCACGCCAGGAGCTACTGCTGTGCCCCCACCGTGGGCAACTCTTGAACAGTAACTCCATGAACAGTGACCTACCAAGAACCAACAGATAGGAACTGGGTCAGGCTGTGCTGCTTCTCTGATACCTGAAAGCAGCAGGTACGTTTTTCAGTTTAGAAAACCAAGCTTGCTTTGGTGGCTGCGTGGCTGGCACCTGCCTCTCCTGCAGGATGGTTTAAGAGCCAGAACCCTCATCCATGCTCTAGCCTTCAAACCAGAAATTGGGTCAAAATACAGGTTTATTCCATCTTTCATATAGAAGGCAAGTCATAGCTGTGGAAAAACTCACAGAGTAGAAAAAGAGACAACCCATGCTGGATTCAAGATATTCTGTAAAAGAGGACACTGTAGCATCCTCTTACACCCTGTACTGCCTATGCTCCTAGTCAGTGGTGACAAGCCAAACATAGTCCTCAGTCTCTTTATTCTTTTCTCATCTGCTCTTTGCATACCTATATCATGCTCACAGGGCCAAAGGAATCAAAAAATCACAGAATGGTTGAGGTTGAAAGGGACTCCTGGAGATCATCTGGTCCAGACCTCTGAAAACCTATAGGTTTCTTCATATCCAGAAGCTGCCCTTCTTAGAAAGATTTTGGAAAGGTGTTTGCAGGTTCCCATGAGAAGCTAGGCCAGAAGGGTATCTCACTTGATCTCCTGCATAGTGTAGGAAGTTAAGTATCATACAAATTCCTTAGTATATGAGCCTGTCAGAGGAACAAGACTCTTCATTTCAGTCTCCTTCATTTCTCTTCCTCTTTATTCTTCTCTGCTTAATCATAAAATCATAGAATGGCTTGGGTTGGGAGGGACCTTAAGGATAATCAAGTTCCAACCTCCCTGCCACAGTCAGGGCTGCCAGCTGCTAGATCAAGTACTAGATCAGATTGCCCAGGGCCTCATCCAACCTGGACTTGAATACCTCCAGGGATGGAGCATCCACAGCTTCCCTGAGCAACCTGTTCCAGCACCTCACGACTCTCTCAGTAAAAAACTTCCCCCTGACACCTAATCTGCATCTCCCCTCCTTTCGTTTAAAACCATCCCCCCTTGTCCTATCACTATCTACCCTTGTAAAAAGTTGATTTCCCTCATGTTTATAAACTCTGTTTAAATACTGGAAGGCTGCAATGGGGTCTCTCTGCAGCCCTCTCTTTTCCAGGCTAAACAAGCCCAGCTCCTTGTGCAGAAGAAGAAAATGAAGAGTTCCTCTTTGAAGTACTTTAGCTTAGGTTGTTACTCTGGGAAAGAGAGAAGGGCACTAGAAAAGTTCTGAAAGAAGATATTTTCTACCTTGCCATTCCCCAGTGGGCAGAAGGAGTCTTATCCTCAGTAGCTATTTCTGTCATCTATACTGACCATTGCTGTGGCTCTCAACAACACCGGGATCATCAGTGTATGTTCCCTTGTACTCAGTCCATTTCTTGGGACCAGCCCTGCTGTAGAGATTAACATAACTCATCTCCCATGAGATACCAAATGATGTCACCTGGATACCTCAAGAGAAGCTATGCACAACTGAGTGTCAAATTATTTTCCATTTTTTCCAGTAGCTACTTGAAATTCTCTTCATAAATATGTCCAATGACAGGCTAGCCATGGATATACTTCCAAGTGAGAGCTCTTGAGGTAACAGCTTAATGAATGAAATTTAACAGTAAATGATTTTCAACGTCTGTCACTAAGGAAATCAGCATTTCTTGATGAATGTTACAGAAACATCCTTAGGATGAGTTACAACAGACGGCAAGCAAGGGTGTGTTTGCATGCACAGATTTTTGGATCCTCCCTTGACTCTGTGCTGACCTCAGCTGCTTACTGTGAAACCATCATTGTGTATCTTGTTTATTGTAGTTTTCTTTAAAGACATTATTGACTGGTTCGATTTTATACTGTTTAGAGAAAAGCAATTAATATCTCCAAGAGCTCAGAGACTACAGATGAAGGGAAGATATCCTGGCTGTACAGTGGAAGGATGAGATCTCTTCCCCTGGGGCCAACAGGACCTCTCCATGGACCCAGGTCTTGCATGGGTCTGGGATGGTCAGCAGCATCTTTTGCCTTCTCCCCTGCATCTGGCATCCAATTCATGTGTGAATGCATTGATTTAAGGGCATTTGTTATCTGAGCTTTCAGAAGTAATTTACATCAGTGGATAATACACTTAGGTAAACAGACCCAAAGTGAACTGGAAGAACTACAGTTTACCCCTGCGATGACAACTCCAGTAGCCTCCATAGTAACGGAAACTGCTGAGAATAATGTTTTGGTTAGGTTTATTTCTAAAATCTTTGAACATACATTGGTCTTGAAATCTCACCCCTTTCAGAAAGTCTTGGCCAAGATGATGTACAGAGATCTATAAAATGAGATACATAGACAGCACTCAAATGCACATATATATGATCCACTATGTCTTGGACTTCAACGCTAGTCACCCAGTACAGGGCATGGATGCTGACAGGACACTCAGCACCCATGTATACCTTTCCCTAATTTATACCATTTCAAGCAGTACTTCTGCGATGTCTGCTGTATGGCAGTGTGCTGCGCTATGTTTTGCAGAGCATCATTTAGGGGAGCTCAGAAGGGCTGTGAAAGTTCTCAGGGTGCCCCACGAAGCAAGTTCCTGGTCCCCAGGAAGATATGAGATTACAGCCCTGCACAGCTCCAGCTGTACCTTGCCATCCCTGCTGTCTAAGACAGCCTCCTTAGGTGTAATGGCACAAGCGACCTGTATGTAAAATGCAGATGGAGAAAAATGTCATTTCTAAAGTGGATGAAGTAAGTCTTACACTCCAATTCCATTAACTCCTCTGTTTCTCCCAACCATTCTTCAGGCAGCAGGACATTAAAAAGAATCCTCATCAAATGGTAAACAAGGACCAAGTTTCCAAGTTTCTTGAAAGGTTCAACCTAAGGTACAGTAGCTGCAGCTGCTATAAAACAAGTCTTGCTACTTAGGCTTAAATACTGATACAGCATTGTATATCATGGCACAAAATTTTCCTTAATATTTCCAGAGACGATCTTGTAGCTGAGTATAATCGGGACAAAGAAGAAGGGCCTTTTGTTTCTGTTTTATGCTTTTAATTATATCTTGCTATTCATTCTGTTGTCAGCTTTTGCACAATCAGTAGATGGAGGACAGACTGCATGCATACACACAATTACACACACACAGACAGAAAATGAGCGGTTGCTCAAATCCACTCTACATCTTGTTCAAATAGACAACATTATTATCTTTTATCTTATTATCTCCTCTAGTTACCAAGCATACCATCAGTTATAAGGCCAATCCTCCAGCACTCCCACAACTTCAGTGCTGCACAGAGCAGCAAGCAAACAGATGAAACACACATGTTTTTTCAAGAGAATAAAAGGCATTTTTACTTCCCTGGTTTTCCATGGATGCTGCTGCTATAGAGCAGAGGTACTGTAAAGAAGGAAACATGACTTTTAGAATACAAGGTGAACCTTAGTTCTCTTGACCCCCATTTTGGGCTCTTGCATGATTTTGAGAATTGTTTTGTAGTGACGGTAGTGAACTCTGGTGCCATGATTCCGACATAGAGCTGTTTGTCAAATCTTCATTTTAGTCATCACTATAGGTAAAAGCGTCCTGTTATGATGGCCTCCAAACTGCTGTCCCATTCCAGGAATCATAAAATGATAGAATGGTTTGGGTTGGAAGGGACTTTTAAGATCATGTAGTTCCAACCTCCTGCTATAGGCAGGGACACCCCCACTAGATCAGGTTGCCCACAGCTTGAATGAGCTATTATAAACTCCATAACTTTTTGTTTTTTAATCATTTGTCCAGTAACTTGTGACTGTGCATGTCAAAATAATTGCTGACCTTTCATCAAAATCTCAGTTTGTTGGACTCTGTTGCCATTCTTAAGAAGAGAAAATGAGAATCGATTAAACACAGAGGACACAGGGACTGCTGAATTTTCAGTATATCATTTTGTAGTAAGTGAAATCAGTTCTTCGTGCCCCTGAAGATGCATCTAGTCTCTCACTCTCTGAGCTCCTTCCCAATGCAAACTGAGCAGAATCAGTACCATGGCTTATGCTCAGCTCTGCTAAGACCCCAGAGCATGAGCCTAGAAAACAACAAACACCCTTACTCACATCATCTGAACACCAGTTTAAATGCCATCCCAGTAAACTACTTCAGTGTTCAAAGGAGATGAAATGCATGCTATGCAGAGTTAGATTACCATTGCCTAAAAGGAACAAACACCTAGTGGCAGTGCAGAAAACTGTAGAAGATGTGCAAATTGGAGACATAATAATTGAGCAAGGAAGGGAAGGGAGAGGAGCAATTGACTGGGATATGAAAATCCCAGATTTTTCTGGGATGTGCTCACCAGTATTTCATTAAATCTCGCAAAAGAAAAAGACTGTTCTTCTGACTAATGATGTTTCATCACCAAGAACACGTTCCCACATTCAGCAAAAGCTTTTGCTCAACTTCCACCAACTTCTCTTGCATCAGATCTGTCTCTGGGCTCTCACATCAATCTGGCTGTGGACACAGCTGTAAAATCAAGCCCTTTGCTAGTCAATGTAAGGCAAAATATTTATTTTTACAGTGCTGGGTAGGCCAATTTCATTCAGAACTGAATCAGCAGTTTATTTCTAGGTCTTTTCACTGACCATCCATTCATCACATCCAGCCACAGAGTTCAAAGGGCTGCTGGAAGGCATGTCTTAAGAATCTAATCAAAAACAGCAGAAGGAGAATGCCCAGCCCCAGGGGCCAGATATTAACCACCTGAGGTAGGGACACTCATCCAGCACAGTCTTTCAGCCTCAATTACAACCCTGCAAAAGCTACACTAGGACACACCAGCAAAGAAACCGGCACTTCGGGTCATACGTTCAATGGCAATGGAAAAATGTGCTAGTTTAGATGAAGAAGGCCCAACCCACACTCCACAGTCACTCCTCTGTCCGGTTGTGTCTTCTTGAAGCTGTATCGACAGTCCCCATGGGACCAGAACTATGTGGTTTCTGTGATCTTCACAGGGGTGTGTCTAGAATCATAGCACCATAGAAAGGCTTGGGTTGGAAAGGACCACATTGATCATCCATTTCCAACTTCCTTGCCACAGGCAGGGCTGCCACCCACCAGATCAGGCTGTCCAGGGCCCCATCCAACGTGGCCTTGAACACCTCCAGGGATGGGGCATCCACAGTTTCTCCGGGCAACCTGTGCCAGTGCCTCACCACCCTCTGAGTAAGGAATTTCTTACTAACCTCTAACCTAAAAGAGAGGAGATTTAGGTTAGAGGTTAGTAAGAAATTCCTTACTAGGATGGTGGTGGTGGCTATCTTCTATCACTATCTGGTAGTGTAAAAAGTTGGTCTCCCACCCTCCTCCCTCACTAAGTATTGGAAGGCAGCAATGAGGTCCCCCCAGAGCCTTCTCCAGACTGAACAAGCCCAGCTCTCTCAGCCTTTCTTCATAGGAGAGTTGCTCCAGCCCTCTGATCATCTTTGTGGCCCTCCTCTGGATCTGCTCCAGCAGCTCCACTTCTTCTTGTGCTGGAGGCCTCGCTTGGACACAGTACTCCAGATGGGGCCTCACAAGGGCAGCGCAAAGAGGAATAATCCTGTCCCTCTCCCTGCTGACCACCCCTCTTTTGTTGCAGCCCAGGATACTGTTGGCTTTCTGGGCTGCAAAATTACACTGCTGGCTCATGTCCATCTTTTCATCCACCAGAACCCCCAAGACCTTCTCCTCAGTGCTGCTCTCCAGACAGATGACATCAATTGGTCTTCCTTTGTCTCCTGATGTCGGCTCTCCATCATAGAAGGCGACCAGATTGGGTCAGACATGATCTGCCCTTGGTGAAGCCACACTGGCTGTCTTCAATCATCACCTTGTCTTGCATGTGCCTTATCATAGTCTCTAAGAGGATCTGCTCCATGATCTTCCCAGGTACAGAGCTGAGGCTCACCGATCTACTGTTCCCCGGGTCCTTCTTTCTCCCTTTCTTAAAAATGGGAGTGATGTTTCCCTTTTTCCTGTCACTGAGGACTATGCCTGACAGCCATGATTTTTTTTTAATGTGATGGAGATTGTCTTGGCATCTGCATCATCCAGGCCCTTCAGGATCCTGGGATGCATGTCATTGGGCCCCACAGATAGTACACATTCAGTCTCATCAAGTGGTCTTGAATTTGCTCTTCGCTTAAAGTCTACACACAGTGTATCACAGATGTACATTTAGCTCATGTTCTCATTTTTGTTCATTATTTGGTGCAAAGGACAGAGGAAGCTGTCCCTTTGTGCTTTCTTTAGTTGTTATTATTTCTCATCTCCTGCCCTCCAGACAAGAATTTACCCCTTGCACCACTGTGCAGTGCCACAGAAACACATGCACAGAAAGATTTTCCAGCTCTGCCCTGCTGGATTTGGCTTCACACACACTGTAACACATGAGGTCTGTAGAAGATTTAAAGCTAAGGGGTTTAGAGTAATGTTTCAGACCAATAATGTATCTCAAGCATATCTTGCAGCAACAAGATCCCACGTGTACAAAGTGAAGCCAGCTTTGCACTTGGAGCAAAGGGTTGAGAGAGCAGACATCAGTCTCTGTAAGCCCTAGATCCCAGTAGGCAGTCAGTTTGACACATACCCAAGCAGAACGACTTACTCTGCTGAACCTCCTGCCCCAGTCCTTCTCAGTATGACCCAGAGCTGCATTCATATTAAGTACATTTTTCAGCTGTTTCTGTACCCCTCCACAGGTTGGCATTTCCAAAATGGTTAAGTCATCTGCAAAGCAAGGATCGTTAATCTTCACACTGAATGATTTAAATGTCAGTGAAAGGACACTAAGCTTATCTCCAGTTTCACTGCACATTTTTTCCCATCTTAACTGGACAAACAGCTGACTGGAGAATAGTTCTAACGGCGATGTAAAGGTGAATACAGTTTTTTGCAAGAAGAAAAATTTCACAGTGACCTGATTGTAGTTGTCCTTTTCAGTTCCACATCTTGCAAATATTTTGATCAACTTTCCAGTTTCTCCTCCAGCGACCCCTCTACTTCTGTTCAGCGTAACATTTAGTGGAGCCAAACTCTTCGATCCATTAGAAACTTGCCTTGTACTTATTGCTAAAGCCAGCTGGAACACAATTTGAAGAACAAGAACATTAATCAAAGAGTAAATTCATGATTTTCATGCAAACCACACAGGAGTCAGTGACTACTACTGACTTATACATATCCTCCATTCCATTGACCAGTGAAGTCTGAGGACCTTTACTCTGTAGAACTATACTGAAAATCTTCTGATATTCTTGTTCTCAGAAAAGAAGCCTTAGCTAGGCAATATTTTAGCTGAAAAATTAATTATTTTATAGCAACTTCTCAGATGGAAAAATAACCCAAAAGCTCAACAGAAGGACTGGTATGATTTCCACATTAGTAACATATTGATCAAGATAAGAAATAATTAATTATACAATTACTCTGAAATATTATACAAACAGAGAAAATGTGTCTATCTGAAAATGCAGAAGTATGTGTTTTGGAATAAATCCAGATGCACCAAATGCCTATATTTAAACTCAGTGACTCATGAAAAGAGAACTGCAGTGATTAGTTACAGCAGCTTTAAGTGTTAAATAAACATAAACTAAGAATGACTCTGCCTGGATCTGTTCAAGCTGACCTCCAGAGCTGAGAGGTGACCCTCAGCCTTCAGGAGAACTTTGTAGGTGGAAGGGAGAAATCCGTTTGGAAGAGCAGAGCCCGAGAAGCACAAGATGATATGATTTCCAGAGAACATTTAGAGACACATCATGTTCTCAAAAAGCACAAATGCCATTGGTGTCTCACTGTAAAACTTGCCATTTAGTGCCAGTAACCTACAGAGGGGAGCAGTCCCACACAAGATAATGACCCGTGGCTCTATGGGAACGGGCAGTTGTGATGATTAGGAGTAGGCACCCAAGCCTCACATACAGTGCTCTGACTTCTACCATGTGTGGGTGGGTCCGCTTGCAAGAGACACAAAACCCTTTTTACTCAGCCACTTGGCAGCGGTTGTGTAGTCTGTGGTCAGGTCATATCTCATTCACAGAGTCCCATGGCCACTGCCGCTCTCAGCTTCCCAGTTCTCCAAAATACCCATTGCCTCATTCCCACTCCGCCCTCATGCCTGATGACGTTGATGCTCTGCTCTCTTCCAGATATGCAGGTGCAGCTACACCCATGGACACTACCACAAGACATGCACCTATGCTGCGAGACCAATCCAACTAAACCCTCTTATTCTCTCTTGGGTAAAGGTAAGTGTGAATCAGAGTCCTGAACTAACCAGCAACAGCTTTTCAGTAATTTGAGGGCAGACAGACGTAAGGCTCAGGCCAAGTATGTTGCTAAATGTTTTGCACAAGGCTCTCAACATGTATTCTATCAGATCAGAATCACACACACACTAATGAATTCAGTGAAACAAATGGCATTGCAATTACTGTCTGTGCATTATACAGTAATTGTCAGACAAAGGATGGCAACAAAGCAGAGACTCACATAAAATTAGATTAAAAACCTTAACTCTTAGTGCATCGTGTGCACTGTGTTTCCATGGATCTGTAATGACCCAGGGAAAGAATTTGCAGTGGAAAGCAAAGAGGCTTTCTCTGAATTTGCAGCAAGCAGTTCAGTGCTGTTCAGGCTACAAACACTAGCTATAGATAGTTGACGTCTTCTGAGCGCACATCATCCCTGGACTCTGATTTATGTGCAAAGGCTTAAGAAGGATTTCTCTTCAGAGCCAGCTCAAGGAGCATTATGTGAAAGGGGAATGAATAAAGCAAGAAAGCCATAAATTTCTCTTTCAGTACAAAAAGCTGGACACTGAGTAACCACGCAGCTGTTGAGGATTGCATAGATCACGCCAGGACGAGACCTGCTCTATGTTAAAAAAGCTTTTAAAATTCCTCATTAGCATTTCTTGATTTAATTATTAAGATTTCATTATTTAATTAAGATCTCATTATTTAATTAATGCCAGCACAAGAGGGGGAGGAAGGGGCAGGCATCTGTATATCAGGAAAGAATATTGATCTTTAAGTCATCAGTGGTTTTAAATCACTTCCTCACTTAACTGCCCAGCAAGCAGAGAAAGAAGTTAGGATCTGGGGAGAGAGACACCCATTTTTCAGCTTTCCCTTACACCAGACTCATGGCACACACTAGAATCACAAAACCAAAGAATCATAGAGGTTGGAAGTGACCTCTGCAGATCATCGAGTCCAACCCCCTGCTAAAGCAGTTTCCCTACAGTAGGTTGGGCAGGAAAGTGTCCAGGAACACTAACCTGAAGTAATTCTGCTTACCACTGCCATAAAAGGGATTCAAACCGACTTATTGTTTTAAATGTCTGGTGTTGCTGCCAGCAACAGAGAGGTATTAAAAGTAGTCAAAATTGCTTTTTTACTCTGCAGAACATAAGCAAACCAGCAGAAAGTAATGGACAAACTAAGCTACAGAATGCTGCCCTAATTATATTTCCTATTTAAGCTTCATTTCCTAATGATAAGTTCTTATTACCTCGCTCAGTCTTGCCTCACATTGCTTTTCCTGTTCTTCAGTAGCATGTTAAAAAAGGCAGTCTGAAAACAAACCTTGTTTTCCATTTTAGTGCAAAAAAACCCCACAATACAGATAGTGGTCCTCCAGCAACACACAGACGGAAGACTCCACCAAGAGAAAGGAAGTGTAAGGAGAAAGCAGAGGGGATGCTGTAGCTACAGAAACTGTAAATTGAGTACTCTTTTAAATGTCATTGCTCCTTTGTAGGACAGAAAAGGTAACAAATAAGGAAAACTCAACTTAGAGGGCAGAGCAGTCTTGCATTGCATGCACGGATGACACAGGAACTCCAAGCTTAAATTGCAAAACTACGAGTGCTGAAAGATCAGCATATCTCCCAGATAGTCCACGTGTTAATCTCTCATTACCAAGGCTAAACAAGAGCACACAGGTTTATTTAGACTGAATAACAGTTCTTGTTGAACATAGCAAACAATGAAGAAATGTCACCTGCGAGAGAAGTAGAAAAGCAAAGGAAGTGCTTATGCTAGAGCCAATCCTAATCCCTAAACCTGTTCTGCGGCCAGCACCAACTCAAGCACACCAAAACTCAGCTGACCTCTGAGAAGTCCTGCCCGGGTACTCTTTAAACTCCTGTGCTATTGAAGACAACAATTTACAAGTCTCCTGGAACTAAATTGTAGAAGGGCAGCAATACCACCAAAGCCAACAGCAAATTACAACAACACATGCCCTCAGCGCAAGCTGGATGACAGCACTAAGTTTCTTCAAATCTTCATTACGTTTTTTTTTCAAGATAACTATTTTTTACATTTATTAGTACTGTTAACTTAAAACTCAACAGTTTCTCACATATTACCATTACTCTGGACCAAGGCAACTGGAAACAACAGGCTAACAGCTTCATCTTAATAAAGCCATAAAACCACAAATAGATGGCCTTCTCTATTGCCAGTGGCCTTATTCTGCAGCAACATTAGTCTGCCTTCAGAGGATAAATAGGGCCATATAATGGCAGTTATTGTCGTGGGCTCCCTGCAGACATGACCTCACCCTCAGGACTTGAAATCTGCCCCCGGCTGGGCTGGAGTTCCTGAGGAATTTTAATGGTGGGGTGTGTGGGTCAGGCTAGACTTGTTACCTCTTTTTCTCAATAAAAACCCATTTTAGTGAGGCTGATTGAGGCCCTTTGCTTTCTGAGGATCTCTGAGTGTCTCTGAGGAATGATTTCAATGTGACAGGTTGCCAAACACTAACACTCAGTGCTTAGTTACTGCAAATGCCCTGACAGAAATGCTAAAAAGAAAAGAAATCCTATTGTGCCAGCCACTGCCTCTGAACACTTGCTACTGTTGTCAGGAAGAGACTTCTAGTTAAGGCAGACTTGGATCCAGAATGTCCTCTGCCTGTTGTATCCCAGAAGACAGAACAAGGCTGCCTAACTTCAGCTCCCACTTAGCACCAAGCGGACATGTCCATGGACCAAGTTTCACTGGTGAAGTCTTCATTGTGTCAGCCTCTGGCATGACAGTCCATTAACCTCGGTGAATTACATCACAGTCCCAATCCATCAAAGTGCCTGCCTACCTGAGAAAATGAAGAATTATTTATCAAGTCTGTCATTATATGTCAGCTCAACAGCTACATCATTTATTCAGTGTGATTAATCCATTAAATCTAACAGTAGCATCTACCCTGAAGGCCCAAAGAGTTGATG
Source organism: Aquila spilogaster (assembly GCA_024606505.1). NCBI lineage: Eukaryota > Metazoa > Chordata > Aves > Accipitriformes > Accipitridae > Aquila > Aquila spilogaster. The sequence goes on from JANHGO010000558.1 coordinate 20,550, forward strand.
CTCAGGAAACATTCCAAGGACACATTCCAAGACAATAGCAATGGGAATGAAAATGGTCCTGTATATAACATGCGAGGTGCTTCCAGGAAGGCACAAATTCCTTCCATTCCCACATGGATGCTGGAGCACAAGTTAAGGTGATGACACTGAACTTCCTTCACTGCCATCTACTCTTTGAACTGGTTCATCTACCACAAAAAACTCTGAAATGCTGCAGCATCCAGCAGTCTGCTTTGGACTAGCAAGAACTAGGCTGTGGACCAAGCCCCCCAGCACTAGTGACAGAAGAAAGTATTCAGCACAGAGAAGATATAGGGGTGATTTATACACAAGGGCAGGCAGATTCTCTCTATTAATTCTCAGGTTCTGGGCTTGCTTATATTACAAGGCTTAGAGGCATAAACTTCAGACGTACAACCCTCAGTACTTTTCTAAGGTCATGGGTGGTAATTGAAAGTCGACTTTGATATTCACATTAAAAAAATACTGCTAATAGGGAACTGCTCTGAAATCAGCCCAGCACGATGCCTTTCATACTTGGTAATAATGAATGTAAGAGTGACTTGTAACAGTGTAGTCAGTGGAAACAAAACATAACTTGGCTGGTCATTTGCTTTTGTTGGTCTTTTGTTGGAGGAATGTGAGGGGAGAAAAGTCCTGTGGCAATAGCCTTGAACAGAGCATCTCAGTTTTGAATCTGCTGAGATGAAATATCTCCTTTCAACAACAAAGGCTGAACTCTGATCAAAGCCCAACCGGCAGCACGCCCTGCAGTGGGACACACCAGATTCTAATTCCTGCGAGTGCCCGAGGGGATGTGAGACTCACATTAGTCAAAGTAATACAAGGACGGGAGAAAGCACTGTAATTTTCAGTTCGGCCCAACAAATCCTGCAGCCTCTTGGCTTGCTGTAATCTGGAATGCATCCTGCAGACAATTAGCAAGATGGCTTTCCAGCCAATCAACACAGCACAGCTCTTCTTTGATATTGTTTTATTCTTTCCCCCAAATACCTCCCTAAGAGCTTTCTCAGGAACTCCGTGCACATGCTGCTGAGCATATAGTTAGAGGACAGCGTGTACAGTGGAAATTCATTCAGCATGTTTCCAGAGTCCCTCATTTCCATGTGAGGGCCTCTATGCGTGTTCTGCCTGAGCCCAGTGAGCACCCAGGCATATTGGATGCTTGGGCAAGCAGCTACCCAGCCTGGGTAAATAAAGGCTTGTTTTGTCAAGTATATGTGGGAAAAAATCTACAGTCCTGTGCTGTAATTGTCTAAAACAGCACTGGGGCATGACCATAACATACAACATGCCGAAGTAGAGGGATGGCCATTTCCTAAGTGATCACTTATCTTCTGCACATACCCTCCCAGAAGCTCCTCTCCGTCTGTACTGCAGCCATCTGCGGAGGACAAACAGTGCTGATACAGACTGCAGGGAGAAAGTATTCTCTGTACTTAAAAATCAGGTAACACAAACTCTACTATTTTTAAAATCACCACCTTTTTGCCCTCCTTTAGATACTGAAGGGGCACTCTCAGGTCTCCTGGGGCCTTCTCCAAGCTGAACAGCCCCAGCTCTCTCATCCTGTCCTTGTAGGAGAGGTGTTCTATCCCTGGGATCATTTCTGTGGCCCTCCTCTGGATGCACTCCAACAGGTCTATCTCTCTACTGAGGACTCCACATCTGGATGCAGTACTCCAGCTGAGGCCTCACCAGTGCAGAGTAGAGGGGCAGGATCACCTCCCTTGCCCTGCTGGCTGCACTTCTTTTGATGCAGCCCAGGATACGGTGGGCTTTCTGGGCTGCGAGGGCACACCGCTGGCTCATGTCCAGCTTCCCATCCTCCAGTACCCCAGGTCCTTTTCAGCAGGGCTGTCCTCCATCCTTTCAACCCCCAGCTTGTGCTGATAGTAGGGGTTGCAGCAATGCAGGTGAAAGCTAGATGACCTTTAAAGGTCCCTTCCAACTCAAATGATTCCATGTTTCTATGTTTCTAAGTCAAAATTATCTTTAAATAGCCTAGGAAGATGGTGCCACCCACTCTAAGTCTGTAGCTTTATTCTGTATTTTTGGACTAGAAATACATAGAGAATTTCCTTTTCTATTTCTGGGATTTCAGTTATTTTAAGAAAGTAACAAGTACTTTGGAGGGGTGCCTTTCCATGAATACCTCAGGATGAGTTCAGAAAGAGAAACATTTAAACAAAGAGGCTACCTCTTTGTTGCCCATTTGCTAATTTGCCCATTAGCACTGAAAAATTACCTACCAAGCTATTAATAGCATAGATCCAATCATTTAAGCAATTCTTATTCAGGAACTACACTTAACTGCACTGTTAATTCCACTGAAATCCATCATATATAAACATGTATGTTAGTTATCAGAGCGGGATGTAGTTATCTGCAGATCCAAGCTGCAGTGCAGAGTGTGCAGCAGTATGGGTCTGTTCTTTTGTTTTCTGTTATTCTGCGTTTATCTGTAGGTCTGTGAATTCCCTTTCGGCATACTGACAGCTGCCTGATAAACGCATAGCCACTGCAAAGAGAGATAAACCCTGCTGCAACAGTTCACTGATAGCATCAGTGTTCCATCTAAAGCAAACGCTAAATCACGGAAATCAACAGTTCGTGCAGAGATCTGAGATTAGTGGGTTCCAGAAGCCAAGCAGCGCTGTGACTTTGCATTGGAATACAGGAAGTCACAGTTCAACCTTCCATGTGAGCATAGCAATGAGCAAGATGCAAATTTGGCAAAGCACTTCTGGCGATTTGGGGACAGAAGGAAAATTGATTTTCTTATTTTTTTTACAATTATTTGCTATATATTCTTCACGAATAGCTCTTTCCTGTAGCCCTTTTGGAAGCAGTTCTTTGTATTTGATAAGCACAATCTCAGATATGGGACACACGTCGAGCAGCATATTTGTGATGTCTGATAGGATTACAGTCATCCTTAAGTTCATATTTCCTGTGGCAGATCCATGATGATGAGTTCAAAAACTCCATTTGTGTGCAAGATTTGTAACCATTATGTAAAAGTCAGTCTTGTAGTAAACGATTCTGCAGTTAACTCGTTCTGCCAAATATTCTTACAGAGGACGTATAAGTGGCTGTAATTCAGTCAGGGCAAATCCGAAGCATATTTGCTGGATTTTCACCATATGTCTTCTAAACGAGCAGCCCCATCTGGCTATGTTTTATTGTTTTTCAATAGAAAAGTGCCAATAATAGCATGAAGCGATGAGATCAGGTACTTCTTTTTTTTTATCTAGGAGAAGCCACAGATTACTTTCTAGCTGTATATGTTTTCATACAGTTTCTTTGCCTGTCCACTGTTTACAGTACGGATTGTATTCCCAGGCAGAAATCCTGGCCTCAGTGGATCTAAAAGACATTTTATCTTTGATTTGAGCAGAACTAGAATTTTAACTCCATTGATTCACCTGGATTCATACTGCTTTAACTGCCTTGAAACATGAAATTTTCACATCCTGACTCCTAGTGCTAATCAATGAGAGTAACGTTTTCAGTAAATGTCAGTCCTAAAGAACTGTATATTATCCAACAAGCCTTCTTCTCTTTCATTTCAGCAGACAACTTCCGTATTTTGCTCATACTTCTTGACTATACCGAGGTGCTGGGTGTTGCTCAACATTTCTAAGTATGAATGTTTCTATTTGGAAAAGATTATAGGTTTGCAACCCCATTTCTCATACCTTCAGAAGTGCTAGAGCTTTGGCAGTGTAGAGTCTAGCTGCATCTGATATCCAAGTAAGTGCAAAGGAGGACACAACTCTGAAGAGTCTCTGCACAAACAAAAGCAAAATTATAAGGGAGATGATTATCAAGATATCCCACTAACTCGGATGACACTATCAGGGTCAGGAACAAGGATCACACAGAGTTCCAATTTCAGCTAGGGAACACGGTAAGCTAGTCCAAACTTCAAAGCACCTGAGCCTGCTGTTTTCTGTGGACAAGACTTCTTTGATGGTGGGAAGCCAAGCAACAAGAAGCAATAGGCACTGACTTGAAGGTCATCTCACTCCTGCACAAACCAACCAGTCAGCAGCTGCAGGTGAAAAGGAAGGCTGTATCACCTCAAAATCTGCCTGATCACTCCCTAGCAACTAATTTTTCTCCAGTACTAAATCTTTTCTGCACTCAATATGTGTTTAGCATGAAGACAAGCAGCTTGGGAAGGTAGGGCCTGCTCTTCTCCCATCCATTCCACACAGCTCTGGGGTGAATCTTTCTCCCAAGCAGGGTATTAGAGGGACAAAGGTATAAGCAATGGAACCATCACTCAGAGAAAGAAGGAGTGGAGTCACCAAGTGATGCTGAACTCCTGCTCCTTTAGCTTCTATAGGAACAGGACCCTGGTCAAGCACAAAGGCTATGGCTGTTAGGTAGGAATTTAGCAAGCAGTACAGGCAACCTACTTCCAGGTGGTACTAAAATGTATAATGCTCAGGCACATCATTTGTGTCTTAGGAGCAATATTTCTTCAGTTAGTGAAGCTTTATCACCTGGTGATCTCCATGCACTGCTTAGCACTGTATGAACATACACTAGCCAGTTTCAAATCCATAAAGACTATCCCAGAATATATAGTTTAATTAATTAATCACCTTTTCAGCAGAGGTCACGATGTTACGCAAAGCTCATAGTTTGCTAAGTGAAACCAGAGCACTGTCCTTTTCCTCCAGCAAGCATTCCCCTTGCAAAATCCAGAGCTGTTCTATTTAAGTGTTCTCAGTTTGCTGAGGGAAAGAATGCATTCTTTTTCTTCAGCATGTGGAAACCAAAAATTATTACCATTTTGTCCTGAGAGCTGGAGAACACACAACATCTCTCTGAAGTAATAAATAGCTTCTCGGTCTCTGACTAAAAACAGTTCAGAAAAATGTCTCTGATTTTCTAAAGCAATCACACAAAGATCCAAGAACCTCGCACGAGAGGCTGCAGACAGACCTTAGCTTAGGCAGTGATGTGGATCTTCAGAATGAAATGTTGCTTGAAACATGGGACTGAAAGAAGGAATGAGAGACAAAGCTTGACAGGTGGTTGGATGAGGAGCCCTCTTTCCTTCCTTTCAACAGAAGCCATGTAACCCAGATTACATCTCAGTTTATGTCAGCAGAGTCTACTCCAGGGATGTGGAGTTTTGCTGCTGCTGTAGTTTTCTTTTTTTTTTTTTAATTGTGTGCTAGAAAGTGACAAATTAGATTGTCACCATCAAGTTCACTGGAATCCAATACCACATTTTAGACATGCATTGGACTAATTCTCCTACATTTCTGATATTTGGTAGCATAAAAGGCAGAAACAGCTTTTTCTGTGAGCAGTGCCTGGGGCAGCCTGACAAACCAGTGCCCAGTCAGAAGAATGTGAGAGGTTTTCTCATCTCCACCTGTACATCAGACTCAGCTCCAATGGGACAGCTACAGCAGAATTCTTTCTATGGGCTCAGATACGTTTCCCAACACAAGGAACCATTGTGACACCCCAGTGTCTTCACTTCAGTAGGAAGAAAATTTTTGGATTTTATTGGGCAGTTTGCTAGTCAAATTGACATCATTTGTATTAGCTAGAGGGCATGCAAATAACAAAACTCTTTAAATATTTTAATCACATAGCAGAATCTTGCAAGAATTATTCAGAAGGTGGTGAGGCACTGGCACATGCTGCCCAGAGGGGCAGTGGATGCTCCATCCCTGGAGGAGTTCAAGGCCAGGTTGGGTGGATTCCTGCACAACCGGATCTAGTGGGGGGCAACCGCCCCATGGCAGAGGGCCGAGGCTGGATGATCTTTAAGGTCCCTTCCAACCCAAGCCTTTCTAGGATTGTATCACTCTATGATAAGATCATTGTCAATAGCAGCCATTTATGCCTTCTCAGAATGACTCTCTTCCTCCAAGAAGAAAACAACCATGTGGTTAGCTGACAACTCCATGTCTGGGCATGCACGCTGGAAAGCTTAGCTTCTGTTTAATGAATATGATAGGCAGGGGATAAGGTCCTTCTGATTATACACTTGATGTCTGTCCAGGTTCTGAAGATAAGATTATTGTGGAGTAATCTAGGTGAGCTCCAGAGTTAGTAATGTGCTGGCAAAAGTTTCTGGCTTGCAGACTCTTTTGTCCAGTCACAAAACAAGAGGATGGTGGAAGCTCTAATAAAAGACCAAACTCCATTTCTTCAAAACTATTCTCTACTCTTCTTTCATGGCTACACATCAAGTGCTGCAGCTCTTAACTCTCGCTGCATCCTTCCCACAGTGGCTGAGCCATCATCTTATTAACCTTGGAGCCTCTAGAAAAGGAGGAGACTCACATCTTACTCCAGTCAAACAGCAGTATTACATCCAATCACACTTGACCCAGTATTCTCACTAGGGCTGGCAGAAAGCCTGTTAGTTATTTCCTTTCCTTCCTAGAAGCAGAGGTTGAACAAGTGATCATTTTTTTTCTTATTTACACAGCCAGGAACTGTATGTAAAATTTTATCCAACTATTTGTAGCACACAGCGCCAGCTTGAAAAATTTATGCAGTCTCACAATCTCAGTGTGTGTCCACAGCTACAATCCAGTCTGGAATTTGAACACAGAAGACCAGGATAGGAAGTTAGTGAATTGCAGGAGCTGTGGGTTTAATCCCTTCTGTTGTACATATCTCTTCAAAAATCTTTTTTCTGCTACACACAAAAGGCAGCCTTCCAAGAGGGTATTAGGGGGTTGGCTGTTTCACTGCTTTTGCCATGAAAGTGCCTCTCACCAAAGCAAACAACAGAGTCCTTGCTTGCACGTCCACTGAACACCCTCCTCATCTCACAGAAGGAGAGATATTTGGTACAGTTTCTCCACTGAGCAGAGGCAAACTGATGAGAGAGAAGTTGTAAATTGCAAGGCCAGGCTGGATGGGATTTTGAGCAACCTGGTCTGGAGGGAGGTGTCCCTGCCTATAGCAGAGGGATTGGAACTAGATGATCTTAAAGGTCCCTTCCAACCCAAGCCATTCTATCATTCTGTGATTCCATGAAAGTAGCAACTCCAGGTCAAGGCACAGCACAGCCAGCTGAAGTTGTGTGCTGCACAGTGCCAGGGGCTGTCACCAGCAGCAAGAGAGGCTGTGGTGTGCCTAATGTGGACTAAGTGACAGCAGGGAATGTTCCAGCCACAGCAGATAAGGACCATCCTCCTGCTCAGCCCTGCCGGGGTGGTTTTAAAAGGTGGCACACCTGAATGCAAAGACCTTCCTGCCCTCATCTCACAGCCCCTCCATGAAGTGAACATTGCAAAATCCTGCTATCAGGAAATTCACGAGAGGAAGTGCCACCAATATACACAATTTGCTTCACAATGTGGGGATTGAATCCAAATAATCAGCACACACAAGCCCTTCCTTCTCAAACACAATCTGTCCTAATAATTATGTCAGTCACAATAAGAACAAAACATTGAAAATTCTGATTTTCAAGATACCTGTTGGATATTTGCATTTTGCCACCTGTTTTTTGAAGCTTCTGAGTTCACTAACGCCATTTATCAGGATCACCTATAACGATTTTAAATTTTGCTAGGCCAAAAGTATTAAGCTGAGAAAGAGAGAGCAATTCTTGTATTAAGTACAACAGAATTTAGTGGGGATTAAGCCCTTTGATCACTTTGGGATTATCTTTTTGCAAATATCCAGAAGAGTGAGGCTTTTCCTTTTTTTTTTCCTTAGAAAAATTGAGTCAGGGTTTCAAAGTTATTGCTCGTCTCCAGAAATTTGGACTTTAAGCAAAACATTACACAGATGGAACTGATAGTAGAAGCAAGAAGTGATAAAGCTGGATCTTGTACTGCTGCCATATCCCACAGCATAGAACTGAGTTCAGAATGTTCTGCTCTTTAAAGCCAACCTGAGCCTCTAGACCTCACAGTCAGATTCAGCTGGAGCAAGCGACAGGGCTGGTGATCTTACTGCTCCCTTCTACTTCTTCTAAATATGTGACGCTATGCAAATGAAAAGAAAAAAAAAAGGAACATTTCTTTAGCAGCTTTAAAATATGTTGTATGGTGAGTGTTGATCTAGTTGCTATGGCAAGCAGGCATGTTTAGATGGTGAACTGAAACAGGAATCTGCTTGGCCAACAACGTGGGGTGGGAAGGCCCAGTGTGTGTAACAGGAGAATGGGTTTTGATGCTCCAGATCTCAGATATGGTCAAGCTGGCTGGGACTTCGCTTCCACCTGCTTTCTTTCAGTAGCTGAATTTTAGACAGAAACATGAAGGACAGACGAATCACTGCTTCCAAACCAGGAGATCAGAACAGGGGTTTGAATACCACGTGACATTGGCTTTGGTAGTAAAACAGCATGTTCTGCTTCACTGTTTCTCTTCCACCCACTCCATACATCACAGCCTCCTTGGCTACGCCAATGTAACTGAGGGTGCACTGTAAACAAATCATTGGAATGAACTGTATTAAATGTCTTTGTTTGGACTTGGGAGGGATGGCCAACATCAGCACCTGAAAATCTGAAAATCAAGTTGTATGATCTGCACCTGTGATGCTCCTTGAATATACAGGAAGCTCAGGCTAGCTGCGCCAAGACTGCACATTATACACATTTAGAGGAGGTATACTTAGGGTTGAAGACAGCTTTGAGAATCCACCCTTCACAAACAGGTACTAAAGGAGAGGATCATGCCCTGATGCTAGATAACTGGAAATAGAAGAGTATTAGCCCAAGTAAGAGAAAAGAATAAAAGGTGGGAAGTGAAAGTAGCATCAGAAAGTTTACCAGCATTATTTTGAACATACATCAGTATAGAATGATTCATAGGATAACACAGAGCGGAAGGGATATCTGCAGGTCATCTCATCCAACTGCTTCCACAAAGCAAGGCAGACGCAGAGCACAACACTTGGTGCAGTGTCCAGCTGAGGTTTGAGTATCTTCAACCTTTCTGGGCAACTTATGCCAGTGTTTGATCACACTCAGAATGACAAAATGTATATATATCTCTTATAGCTAATGGGAATTACTCATCTACCAGCTTTCGTCTATTGCTCCCCATCATTTCCCTAGGCACCTCTGAGAAGAGTCCAGCTATATATTCTCAAGCAGTTGAAGAAATGTGCATGATCTCCCATTATCTTTCTCAAGTCAGAACAAACCCATTCTTTCAGCCTCTTGAGCCATTCAATACATGTTCCATCACCATGGTCCTCAACCACCTTGGTAGCCTTTGCTGAACTTATTCATCAAAGTCAGTGGAGAGGACATGGCACCCAGATGCAGTGTAGCGAATGCTTTATGGAGAATAGGTTCATGGGGAAGGTACTTGAGGTGATCTAGTCTAACCTCCTGCAGTAGTAACCACCTCTGTGGACCTGATGCTGAACTCTCTCTAATACAGCCCAGGATGCAGCTGCCTGCTTCTGCTGTAAGGGAACACAGCTGATTCATCCTTATCTCACCCATCCTTAGATGTCTCCAATGTACACAGATCTCTCTGTCACCAGAGAGGCTGCCTTTGAAAATAGTGGCAGAAATAGGTGCCTGACCTATTTCAGACATCTACTTTAGTAGGAGATGAATCACACTCCAGCAAAACCTGTTTCCCTCCACTGACTATAAAGGGAAAATAGAATTACTAGTTCTGATATAAACATACATACATGAGGTATTTACATTCAGCCATATTAATCCTGCCTCATAAATTTTACCACATCCCCAGATTTTGCTGGAAGACATTACACATTTGCATGTGAGAGACTGTGTGTGTGTGTTCACATAGACACATAGGTTTTCTTCAAATGTAAAAAGAATACAGTTTATAAGGATACAGCTACACAAAAATGTACTGAGCTAGAACTGGAGAGAGCCGATTCACATTTTAATTGCAGATATTCTAGTAAATACCAACCCTACTGGTTTCTGAAGGTTAGTATTCTTTAAGTACATGCTTGAAATCGTATTTTTAACATGCTAGCTAGCATGAAGATTTTTTTTCTGGTAATATTGATTTTTCTAAAGGGAAATATAAAATTCTGCTTTGAAGCTGTCAAGGGTACCTACATCTGCATGCTACCCACATTGAGATCATCCTTAATTCTCCTTTTTCTCAATGATGGCTGCAAATAGGAGCACGTCGTCAGCAAATGTGACTGATTTCAGCTGCTGGTAGAAAGGTCGGACAGAGTTCAACTCCTTTCCAACAGAGCAACAATTCAGGAGGTCTTTAACCGTTTGTCCCGAAGATCAGCAGGATCATCTTCCTGCAGTGAACATAATGGTTAAAAATTACATTGAACCTCCCCTTTTGGAATAATAGCTCTGCTTTTGACCTCTTTGCAGCCTTGAGTATTATGTCCTATTATGCCATTTGAATCACAGAGGAGTGTTGCATTTTCTAGACGCATGTTAAATAACCCACCACTTTCTTCTGACTGAAGACAGACACACTGTCTATGCAAGAAATAGGCAGATAAGGGAAAAAACATCACATCCCATTCCCAGGAACCAGCCCAGACAAGCAGTGCGCATACTTTTTTGATAAATAGGTTTTAAAATGTTGAGAAACCATTGATCTTAATCATAAAAGCTGACTCTATAGTCATCTTTCATGAAATTTGCAGCAGCTTCCTCAGAAGTTCACCGCAAGTCCACCTAGTCATGCCAATGGCACAGCTGAGTGGCAGTCTGCATGCGAAAAGGACAAAGATAATTGCCTCTGAGTAACTCACTGTGTAAAGATAACAGAGAAGCGGGTTGTTTATGCTGGTCAGAGCAGATAGGAAAGAACATTCTGGGAGACAAAAAAATGGGGCTCTTCCAAAGTCATTTTCAATGATGATATTTATTGGCTTCTGCAGTTAGTACTCTACAGAGTTTGCGGTTATCCAGCTGCTTTATTCACAGGGCACACTACACAGTATTGTGTTAAGACTACTGTGGTAGCAGAGGATGGTCTAAAGACCTAGTTCAACGCAAAGAGGTTTTCAAATGATGTGGTTGCATGGTATTGACAAGGCTTCCTCAAGTGATGAAGCTTTCTGCAGAAATACCTCTCAAAGGTCCTCCTCAGAGAAATTCAGGTGCTCCTTGGAGTGACAGTTCACAGTGGAGGAGGAAGCGCAACCAAAGAGAAATCTGGTCCATTGCTCTAAAAGGTCTGAGAGTGGAAACCACTCTTCTCCAGCTGACTCTATCTCTTTATGCCTTTCTGCATTCCCATTCTCCTTGTGTCCAGAACCTGGCAGTGAGTTCCTCTCTGAACTTTCTCTTTCTTTGCTAATTTAATTTTTGGCATCATGTGCAGCTCTTAATCACAGTGGAATTTCTACCAGGCCGGGGAGGATAAAGCTCCACATTCCTGGGGAGAGGAGAAGTCTGAAGCTCGGTTACCCAGTGAGCTGCATCCCAACAGCTGTGCAGTCAAGCAGCGAGCATTACAGATGCACAGTGAACGGGCATGAAGCAGTGCCATACTCAGACTGAACAACTCTATTTCTGCTGCTTTTTTAACCCTCTTCATCGCTTCTTACTCCCACTTAGTTGTATTTACTACAGAACTGGAAACATTCCTCAAGCAGTGACCTACCACACTGCTCATTGCAACAGCTCCTCAAGTCTCATACTGGTTTAAATGTTTGTTTGCGTGAGCCAGTGTTTTATATACAAGAGGGAGAAATATGCAACCAAAGTAAACAAAAGCCATAGTTCAACTAGATTTGCAGTGCTGTCAAACTCTTTTTTTATTACTATTTTGCTAAGATTGAAGAAGTGCTCAGGACACACATAGCATATTTATGAGTGAAACACCCAAATTTATCTAGCTGATGTACACACCCACCAGTTTCACAGCTGTGCATAATGTGTCCAGACCTTCATAGAGTCTTTCAAGGATACATCAGCCTAGAACACATGCTACATCTAAGCTGCACATGGGCCACCTACTCCAGAAACATGAGCAGCACTTTGAACCATCTTTTCTGACAGCTGGGGAGTCGCCATTATTATCGCAGAAGAAAATAATTCTGAAGCAAAAATGTTAGAATCAGAAGATCATAGACTTGAGTTGCAAGGGACCCTTAAAGGTCATCTAGTCCAACTCTTCTGCAAAGAACAGAGACACCTACAGCTCCATCAGGTGCTCAGAGCCCATCCAGGCTGACTTTGAGTGTCTCCAACCATGGGGCATCCACCACCCCTCTGGACAACCTTTTCCAGTGCCTTACCATCCTCATGTCATCATTGATGGTAGCAACACAGCCCAGCCTTTGCTATTTTAAATGACTGTCTCACACCTGGAGCAAAATCAGGGAGATACAATAGAGATTCAGCACAAGAGGATCATTTTTAATCTGGGATTTGAGTGATTTAATAATAAATGTGATCTGAGGATTCAAATTTATAGCCTGGTCTTATGGGAGCTTCTGCACACTACACACCAGCCTCCATACTTTTCTGAGATGAACCCACTTGTGCCATCCTGCCCTGGGCTGCCCACTCCCCATGGCCTGCCCTTCCACTTGGGTTGGGCAGCAATGAAACCGGGCCCAAACCCATGGTCAGGGTCACTACACCCACGGATAACACTGACTTCAGAAACACAGTGGTCTTGTGCAATGCTCACTTCTCATTTCATTGTCTCCTTATATACCTCTGCATGAAAGCTATAGGAAATATCTTCTGTTTGCACAGCAGGCAGAGGGCAGATGGAAATTTAGCACTAATGCAAAGATCAAGTAAGCACTTTATCACAACAAAACCCCTGCCACTTTCTTGATAACACAGCTCTCTGACAGGAAGAAAATAAACAGGAGACATCAGAGATTTTATCGTGGAAAATCAGGTCTCAAAAAAAGTGTTGTAAATACTCCATTTGTTCCCTGGATCACCCTGTTGTCCCAGCCATTTGCAAGCAGGGTATGTACTGTAGAAGTATATAATACGTGACTGCCAATGTAGTGTTACTTCAAGGCCATTTCAGCAGGAAAGTCAGCAGTGATTCCATCACTTGACACACTGCTATCAGAGATGACCTTGCAGACACCTGGAAATGCAGCCATACGTGACTTAGCACACCCCTGAGGGACTGCAGCCATGGGAGACCTCCAGCAGTGTTTCGTGAAAACGAGTTAGAAGCACTGAACAGTACAGAGAAATCTGAACAAGCAAATCATGCCAGAGAAAACAAGCAAGGAAAAAGCAACAGCAAGAAACAGTTCCACACATGGCTCAAGCTATTACGCCAGCACAGAAATTGGAATAGGCTTTCTGTAACATGTAGTGAGTCAAGGACGCTGAGACTAGAAAAGGGTGTAATAGATGTCTGGCGTTAATGTGGGCCTGGGTAAAGGTGGAGGAAAGGTTTTTGTTTGTTCTTGTCTTTTTTTTTTTCAACCAATACCCTAATTGGTCATCAGAAAACTGTGCTGTGTTAGTATAAATTCTTTGAGTCACGCATGTCTTCCCTGCAGCATCCCCCTCCACAAGAGTTCATCTGCTCGAGGCGTTTATCAAGGAGCTTCCCTAGCAAATTGGCTGTCTCTCCTCAAGGAAGCAACCACAGAGCACTGGCAGGCACATCTCACCACACAAAGATGCATTTCATGCCTGCAGACTTGTCTGGGAGGCTAAGGGGAGTGGTGTGCTTTGCTGAGGTTTGTCTGGAAGCTGTGGGAAGATGCAGTGCTATTTGCTTTTGCTTTACACAGGTGTTTGTGCTGTATGTGCTATAAGGCGCTGAAACGGAATTTGCCCATTTACAGCATTTCCTTCACCTGCACATTCTGTGAACCACCCCGGGCCAGGCTCAAACCAGCAATGATGCCAGCCAAGCCAAAAAGAAACTCCCCTGCGCCCAGAGTGGCAATGGTAGAAGAACAGGATTCTCCACTAACGTTTTTTAATGAAGCCCATCTAGTGGATGCCTGATTATCAGGCTTTTTTAAGACACACAGACTGTCAAGTAAATTAAGCTCATAAACACATGGCAACTGGTAGAGGGTATAAACTCAGTGAAGTGGGATCTTCATTCCAATTTGGATAGGAATAATTAGCAGCTCTTCACTTTTTTTTTCCTGCTTTGAGCAATGAACTTATAATCTTCCTCAATTCATTTTTATTTGAGTTGCGGCCCACCACCTTGCTCTCTTCCCAAGCACAAAACACAGTGTACATTAGTTCCTACTGTCAAATGTGCAGGTTTTCCAGTTTTGGATCTGCTATATACCATCAGTGCCACTGACCTAATGAACAGAACTACACTTTCTGATGTGCCTGACTCTCAACACAGTTACCCTGACTGTTCTGAAGCACAGAGCTAGAGATTGCTCTTCCTGCAAACACTCCTGCTTGTAAATTGTTTGGAAAGACATCTGTGGGCAACGAGCACTAAGATGAGCGTATATCAGGGCAAATGTGTTCAAAATTTCAAAGACATATGTTTTCGTTTTTTTCCCAGTACGTGCTGAGCTGTCTAGTCTTTCTTAGAACTACTTAAATTATTTTAACTCTTACCCAGCGGAAAACTCCATGCCAAATTCTCATAAGCAGAGCTGGAGGCTGTTTTTTTTCCCATCATATCACCCCCACCCCTCCCTTCTTCCCATCTACCCCAGCAAAATAAGGTCTCTAATTTTCACTTTAAACAATATGTTGTGGTAACCCTGAGCCATGGTGTCACTCAGACTATGTGATTTATCCATTATTTTAGTTACTACAATCATAAGTCATTTTACTTTTGGTATGCTGCTCCCATCTCTGTCTTTTCAACAGTAAAATTTTCACTATGTGCCAACATAGAAGCCTAGGACACATAGTGGCCTTCTATGATGGCATCACTGCATCAATAAACAAGGGAAGAGCCACTGATGTCACCTATCTTCAGTAAGGCCTTGGACACAGTACCCCACAACATCCTTCTCTCCAAATTGGAAAGATATAGATTTGATGGGTAGACTGTTCAATGGACAAGGAACTGGCCACAGTATTGAGTCCAGAGAGTGGTGGTCAATGGCTCCATTTCTTGATGGAGATGAGTGATGAGAGATGTCCCCCAGGGGTTGGTGCTGGGACCAATGCCCTTTAATATCTTCATCAGTGACATTGACAGTGTGGTTGAGTGCACCCTCAGCAAGTTTGCTGATGACACCAAGCTGTGGGGTGCGGTCAACACAACAGAGGGACAGGATACCATCCAGAGGGATCTAGACAGGCTTGAGCAGTGGGCCCAGGTGAACCTCATGAGGTTCAACAAATCCAAATGCAAAATCTTGCACCTGAGTCGAGGCAACCCTCACTACCAATACAAGGTGGGGACATAAGGATTGAGCGCAGCCTTGCTGAAAAGGACTCAGGGGTACTGAAGGATGGGAAGCTGGACATGAGCCAGCAATGTGCCCTCGCAGCCCAGAAAGCCAACCGTATCCCAAGCTGCATCAAAAGAAGTGTGGCCAGCAGGACAAGGGAGGCGATCCTGCCCCTCTATTCCATGCTGGTGAGGCCTCACCTGGAGTACTGTGTCCGTATGTGGAGTCCTCAGTACAGGAGAAACACTGTCCTGTTGGAGCACATCCAGAGGAGGGCCACAAAAATGATCCTGGGGATGGAATGCATCTCCTTTGAGGACAGGCTGAGACAGCTAGGGCTGTTCAGCCTGGAGAAGAGAAGGCTCCAAAGTGACCTGATAATGGCCTTTCAATATCTAAAAAGGAAAGAAGGGGACAGACTCTTTAGCAGGGTCTGTGGTGACAGAACAAGGGGAAATGTCTTCAAGCTTAAGGAAGGTAGATTTAGGTTGGATATAAGGAAAAAGTCTTTTACAGTGAGCGTGGTGATGCACTGAAACAGGTTGCCCAGAGAGGTGGTTGATGCCCCGTCCCTGGAGACTTTCAAGGCAAGGCTAGATAAGGCCCTGGGCAACCTGATCTAGCTGTGCACGTCCCCATTCATTGCAGGGGAGCTGGACTAGATGGACTTTAAAGGTCCCTTCCAACTCTAAGGATTCTATGACAAAAAAATCTCTAGCACCCAAAAACGCCTCCAACAAAATCAAAATGAAGCTAACCAGCTAGCACTGATATCTCAGAAATACACCCCCACTTTCCCTTGCTGCTCACCCACACTGCGCTACCTTACAAGACTCAGTAACTTGGTTCCCAGCCATGGAGCATGCAGAAATATAAATGATGATAGGACTGTGAAGAGCCCCCGCTCCAAGTCTCTTACCACACCAATAAACACTGGTTGGCCTATCACAAGCTGCACGCTGGGTGAGAAGCTTTGCTGTGTTGAAGACCCCCTTTCTTAAACCAGTAAGATACAGTCGCTAAACAAGGAGACATAATTAGGCCATGATGGTCATGGCCATGTTGCAGCCTGGGAGGATCAGACTGGACCTTAAGAAACTTCTTAAGAAATAAGATGGTCCTGGAATAATACATTTCTCCCACACAGACGTGGTAGAGTTTTCACCCCTAGGGGTGAAATGTGTTAGATCAGAATAGCCATGGTTTAATCTGATGCTGGCTTGAATTCAGAGACCTTCAGAAGTCCCTATAACCAGCATTACCAGGATTCTGTGAACACACCAACCGGAACTGGGAACAGTATACAACTCCTTGATGATTTGCACAATCACATCCCTTGCCTGGAAGTTCACTCATGCCTGCATGTTGCAGTATCACATCTAAAAGATCTCTCAGCCCTTCTTTCTAAAAATATTGACTATGGCACCCACAAGCAGTCTGTTCTTTGAAGGCTCCCTTCTGTTAACCAGAAGTATCTTCATCTTCCTTATGTAGGAATAAGTGCAACAGGAAGAGGGGAAAAAGGGATAGCCACATATATGAGGAGGTGACAACTGAAACCTGACACATCATGGGCTGCAGATTGATCTGACCTTCACAGGTAAAAGCTCTACGTTATTATACACTGTTACACTACTGTATCGTTTGCCCAGAGCTCATAAATAATGGTAGATAAGCTCACCTCTGACTACACACCGAACTTAATGTCAAAAACTACTTTTGGAACATTTCATTTTAGCTTTCAAATATCCCAGACTTCTACATGTAAGTCAGACAGTCACACACAAGGACTACAACCTTGTGCTTGATAAAGTATATCTTCCAGCAATCACAGAATCATTCAGGTTGGAAGAGACCACTGAGATCATCTAGTACAACTGTCAACCCATCTCCATCATGCCCACTAACCATGCCTGTAAGTACCACATCTACATATTACTTTAATATCTCCAGGGATAATGACTCCACCACTTTTCTGGGCAGCCAGAGCATTAACACTCTTTCAGAGATTTTTCCTAATATCCAATCTGAACCTCCCCTGGCACAACTTGAAGCCATTACCTCTTGTCCTACCGCTGTTATCTGTGAGAAGAGACCCAACTCCCCCCCACTACAACCTCCTTTCAGGGAGCTGTAGAGAGCAACAGGGTCCCCTCTGAGCCTCCCCTTCTCCAGACTGAACAATCCCAGTTCCCTCAGCTGCTCCTCGTAAGACCTGTGCTCCAGACCACTCACAGCTCCATTACCCTTCTCCAGACATACTCCAGGGCCTCAATGTCTTTCTTGTAGCAAGGGGCCCCAAACTGACCACAGCACTTGAGGCAAAGCCTCACAAGAGCTGAGTACACAGGGATGATCACTGCCCTGCTTCTGCTGACTGCACTATTTCTCATGCAGGCTGGGATGCCATTGGCCTTCTTGGCACCTGGACACATCACTGCCTCATGTTCAGTGAGCTGTAAACAAGCACCAGATCCTTTTCCCCCACATGGCTTGCCAGCCAGCCATTCTACATGGGGGTTTTGTGACCGAAATGCAGGACCTGGCACTTGGTCTGGTTAAAGCTCATCCCATCGGCCTGAGCCCAGCTATCCCACCTGTCCAGATCCCTCTGTAGGATCTGCCCTGAGGCAGATCGACACTTTCTCCCAGATTGGTGTCATCTGCAAACTCACTGAAGGTGCACTCAACACCCTCATCCAGATCAATAAAGATATTGAAGAGGACAGGCCCCAGTACCAACCCCTGTGGAACACCACTCGTGACCAGCTGCCAGCTGGATTTAACTCCATTCACCACCACTCTCTGGGCCCAGCCCTCCAGCCAGTTCTTTACCTAGCAGTGTGTACCTGTTCAAGCCACGGGCTGCCAGCTTCTGCAGGAGAATGCTGTGGGAGACAGTGTAGAAGGCTTTGCTGAAGTCTAGGTAGACCACATCAACAGCCTTTCTCTCATCCACAAGACGAGTCACGAGATCATAGAAGGAGATCAGGTTGATCAAGCAGGACCTGCCCTTCACGAATCCAAGCTGGCTAGACCTGATCCCCCGGTTGTTCTATACATGCTGTGTGATCTCCCTCAAGACAATCTGCTCCATAACCTTTCCTGGCACCGAGGTCAGGCTGAGAGTCCTGTAGTTCCCTGGATCCTCCCTTACAACCCTTCCTGTAGATGGGAGTCACACTGGCAAGCCTCCAGTCTTCTGGGAGCTCTCTGGTTGATCAGGAGTGCTGACAGATGATGGAAAGCAGCTTGGCAATCACCTCAGCCAGTTCCCTCAGCACTCTCGGATGGATCTCGTCTGGCCCCATGGACTTGTCCAGGTAGAATAGTATAGGTCTCTGACTGTTTCCTCCTGAATTGTGGGGGGTTTATTCTGCTCCCCATCTGAGAGTTCCAGGTCAGGAAGTAGAGTACCCTGAGGATAACTGGTCTGACTTTTAAAGAAAGACGTAAAGAAGGCATTGAGAACCTCAGCCTCTTCCTTATCCTCAGTGGTCATGTTCCAGCCGCATCCAGTAAAGAATGGAGATTATACTTGGCCCTCCTCTTACTGTTAATATATTTGTAAAAGAGTTCATTTTACCCCAGTGGCCAGGTTGAGATCAAGCTGGGCTTTTGCCTTTCTAATTTTCTCCCTGCACATCCTAACAACTTCTTTGTACTCTCCCTGAGTTGCCCATCCGTTCTTCCACAGGAGGTAGATTCTCTTTTTCTCCTGGAGCCTCAGGAAAAGCTCCCTGCTCATCCATGCTGGTCGTCTTCCCTTCCGGCTCATCTTGCAGCTCAGGGGATAGCCTGCTCCTGCTCCTTTAAGACCTCCTTCTTGAGGAGTGACCAGCCTTCCTGGACTCCTTTGCCCTTGTCATGGTTTTATGATTTTTGTTATTGGTATTCTACATCATAACATCATGTAGTGCACTGGGAGTTAAAGAGTTAATGCTCCAGTTCCATGGATGGTTGATCACAGAATCACAGAATTGTAGGGGTTGGAAGGGACCTCTAGAGATCATCTAGTCCAACCCCCCTGCCAAAGCA
>JANHGO010000559.1:0-39904 GCA_024606505.1 Aquila spilogaster
TGTCTGTTTGTACATATGCATGTGATGAGCATGAAACATCTTTAATGGTTTTTATTCCAAAAGGCTATAGAAGGTTTTGCCCAAAAGGTTAAGCAAACAGCTCAGATTCTTCAGTCCTTTGGGACTGAGCTGGCTGAAACAGAACTACCAAATGATGTGCAATCAACCAGCTCCCTTCTTGCAACACACACGGAAAAGAAGGACAAAATGAAGGTATGTACGTTTTGTAAATACGCTGTCTTCTAGTTTGAGTGTTTGTAATTTATAACTAACATTGCTAACAAAAAGCCTGGAGGGTATTTGGTTAATAGATGACAAAGTGTTAATAGATGATGATAATGAAATTATTGCATTGAAATTTCACTGCAAGTATTTTTCTTGCTTTGAAGTTAAGAATCCTCTTACTGCTTTCAATAAGGACAGTTCTTAGAGCTAAGTATACTTATGTACAAATACATAATGATTTGCGTGTGGAAACAAATACTCTTATATGAAGTGATGAGTGAGTTTAATTTATAGTTTTGTTTATAGTAACAAATTTTATTGTATTTGCATGCATAGAAAAATGTACAACCTCTTGAAGAATGGACAAACGTCCTTTCAAATCAGCTTACATGAAAAACGTTTAGCGATTTCAAAA
Organism: Aquila spilogaster; assembly: GCA_024606505.1. Taxonomy (NCBI): domain Eukaryota; kingdom Metazoa; phylum Chordata; class Aves; order Accipitriformes; family Accipitridae; genus Aquila; species Aquila spilogaster. Next base: position 641 of record JANHGO010000559.1, read on the forward strand.
CTACACATTTAAAGTTTGTGAGATAGTAGTAGCACAGAGAGATGCTGAAAGATTATCTATCAGTAATGTAATAAGACCCAATGTAATAGGGTCTTAAGACCCATAATCTGACATATAGCATCTAGTATCTTTGTTGTCAATACTGCTTTTAATCAAAATATGCTTGTGTTATTGCTGTTATAAACAAAGCATTTTTTCCAGTTTGATGCCTAGAGGAGTCTGTTTAAACAAACTAACAAAAATCCGGTAGTTAAAGAATTCTTTCATGTCGGGTTTTTCTGTTTGTTTGTTTTACTGTTTTTCTGCTTGTTCTGTTTTATAGGAAGATATAAGGTTAGCAGTAGAACAGGGAGACGATATCCTTGGAAGTATTACAAAGCCAGTTACTGAGAACCCTGAGTACAAACTGAATCAAGACCAACTAGACAATCAAACTACAGTAGAAAGGTGAGAGGAGTGAAATCCTGAACACGCTGCTTCTCTGTGTTTTTGACCCCTACCTGGCTCTATTACTTACTTGCTAAACATACATACAGAATTAAGCAAATGATGCAGTGTGGATAGATAAAAGGTACTTTCAGAAACAACTCTGCTGTTAACAGATCTGCCTTAAACAAAGTAATCCTCTGATGTCCACTACTGAATCACAAGAATATAAGGAAACCTGCCTGAAAGGGCTCCTAACACTGCTAATTTCTTATTGGTGTAATTAGAAGCCTTTAAGGGGCTATTAAGGACTACTCTACTCTTGGAGTATCATCTATGCACAAACTTCCTATATGCTTCTGGACAAGTAATAGATTTTATTTTTCTTTGCTTCTCCCACCACCCTTAAATTATTGCCAGTTTTGAAGACATTATATCATCGTAGCACAGATGTAAATTTGAACAAAGCTATAAAAGCATAGCTCATTTCCCTAAGGCAGTAATCTGCATTCTTTTTTTGTCTGTCATTCCATGTTTCTGTTACTCTTGGACTGACTTTTCTTTCCAAGTAAGTGTCACTTCCAATGGACAAGTCTTGGCAGAAGTCACTTCTTTGGAGTCATTGCTGCTATTGGCTATCTGAAGGATAGTGGGGGTGGAGGTGGAGGTTGCTGATTTACCCAAAATGTTCCACTTGATACAATATCTGACAGAAGTTGCATTAAACTGTCTGCCTTTTTTTTTTCTAATTGCGTTTAACTTGCAAATCCAGGGTTCATTTCTGTTCTATTAAAGGTAGAAGTTATTTAAAATTCTGCCCTACAGACTTTTCTGGATGTAGCCTAAATACAACAAAGTATTTGTGTGGTCCATAGGATACCACAATGTCAAATACACTACTAGAAGAAAGGTTGAAAAGTAAAGTCTTGATGAATTTTGCTAGAATTGAAGAAGGTTCTTTCCATTTCAGTGCTGCTATACACTTGTCTGTGATATTAAAGCAGTCTGTCTGCTCAGAAGAGGAGCAATGACCTTCAGTTTTTTATGAGCCTTGCTCCAAGGCATGAAACGTAAGGGCAGTTGGCTGGTCACAGCAGTACAAATTTATTGCTTGCTTTTTTTTTTTTCTTTATAGCTCAAAGCTTGGGCTCTTCAGAGTCTAAGCCCATGTGCATTTGTATGCTTCTATTTACTATCCCCGTGTCCCCAGGTCAGAGCTGAGAACCAGTATTTGCAGCAGCTACCTTCAAATCAGTGCTTGACAGTTTCTCGGAACTTAATGTTTGTGTTGGATTCCAGTTTTACATCAGTGTTATTCTCGAAAAAAATTCCATGCAATGCACAAAAAAGTTTCCTGTATCCACATTAATATTTTTTTTTCTGGAAAGTAATGCTTTGAGGAGACTTTTTGTTCAGTGTGGAAGGGTGTATTGTCCTTGAAGGCTGCAACCCCCATTCTTACAGTTTGTTTTTGTGTTGTTGGTTGTTTGTTTTTTTAAGGCTTTTGACTCAGTTACATGAAACAGAGTCCGCCTTTGATGAGTTTTGGATTAAGCACCAGCAAAAACTCGAACAGTGTCTGCACCTTCGGAATTTTGAACAGAATTTTAGAGAGGTGAGAACTTCTTGGTGGCAGTCAATATTTGGTAATGTAGAAGTGATTCAGAAGCAAATACTTCCCCTCTTGTTTTCACAGCTCGTGTGTGTACTTGAAAGCTTTCTCCACTTTTTTTCTTTGACATGTCCTTACTTGACATCTTGCTATCTTTACTACCTTGAATACTTGCCTATAGAGACATAATAGCTTCTCTTCTACGGTGTTATTTTTTTCCACAGGCCCAGCAGTGTATGAGCATTTGCAAACTCCTTTGAAATCTGTTCTCCACCACAGAAGCATAATGTGCTGGCTGCAAGGCTTTCATCTTGCCAATAGGCCCTTTTATGGAACCAAGACTTACCTAAACATTCTGGCTCAAATTTTATAAAGCAGCCTCCAGCACCGTGGGTGGGAAGCTGCAACCACAACGTTAGAAGCTGGGTGGAGGCTGAACTAAATTTTTTTTTACAGCCAGTTTCTGATCTCATGTTAGTTTAATTGCATGTGTTTTATTGCACCTACGGACACTTTACTCTGGTGTAGCTGATCTCAGAATAGGGTCCTGTGTCTCCTCAGGATCAACATTCAAAACCCATATTACAAGTATGTGTATATGTGTCTTTCTCTAAACCAATTGGTACAGTGAGGACCTCACCCTCATGTTGTGCTCCCAACATTAATATCAGATTGTACTGTTGTCATCTGGTAAAAGCAAGATGATAAATTCATCCTAGATTTTTTTCTAGTGCCAGGAAACATAATGCTCAGAAAACAAGGTTACTTTACTGCCATTTCTTTGTGTTTGATTTTAGTTTTAGTTGGCGCTAAGGGTAGATTTGTGTCTTTGCCTCAATAACCCCTTAATGTGAGTCACTGGAGTGGGAATACTGGCTATCAGCTATTTGACTACACCTCCAGAGGTTCAGTCATCGTTGCTGATACATATGTGTATCTCATTTCAGGTTAAAGCAGCTTTGGATATTGTGTCCGAGAGACTGTCTGCTTTCACAGATGTGGGAAACAGCTGCTCACATGTGGAGCACATTTTGAAAGATCTTGCCAACTTTGAAGAAAAATCATGTGTAAGAACTCTGCAGTTCTCTGTATTTCTAGCGTAAGCGTGTGTTTATAGAGAGAGAAATGATATTTAGTTATTGAAATATTGTATGATCAGAGCTTAAGCTAACAGCAGGGCAGAACTCAGTGTCTATTCCAAGTTAGTTCTGCACGTTACTTTAAAGTTTTTAACCATTGAAGTGGCCCATTTCTCAGGCAACCCTTAATAAAGAGCAGAGTGACTAACCATAAGACCAGTATGATTGGTTCAGGGAAAGATTTGATGAAATGCCAGCATAGCCAAGTTCTGTGCTTAATGATCAAAGGGGGTACTTCCATTCCTACGAAACTTAGAACCCAAAAATTAGAAGGTTCTGTATTGAGTGTACAATATGGTAAAACATCATCAACAAAAATATACTCTGAAGTGTAGAAGAGGAACATAATTAACACAAAGACCTATGTCTCATATAAGTGAGACTATTGCTTTTGAGACTGAGGTGCTGGAGTAATGTTTTCTTTATTTCAGTTCAGATCACTTCTGTACTCCAAGTTGCATGTGTATACATACAAACATGCTGCTGAATAACTAAGGCATACGAGGGCTAAAAGTGGTTACTTCACGGGGGCCACGTGGTTAAACTCATTCATATTTCTAAAGTATCTGATACAATAAAGTAGGAGACATAAAAGTTTTTAGGCATCTGGAATGATAGGAAATCATTTTGATTTGTTAACTAAGACAGATATATATTCTATATCAATCTATGTGTTTTTACTGTGCAAAAACAAATAGTTTAAGTTCTGTTTTTTTTTTTTAATTGATGTTGACTCAAGGAAAGATATATCTCAATCAGTGCTTGCTTTTTTAGGAAACTGTAGCAAAAGCCAGAATGCTTGCTTCAGAGGGTGACGCTTTTATTCAGAGCAGTCATTATGCTGTGGACTCCATTATTCCAAAATGCAGTGAACTTCATCATCTCTGTGATGCCTTCACTACTGAGATGGAACGGAGGAGGAATGTTCTTAATAAATCTCTAGAACTGCATGGCTTACTGGAAAAGGTAAATTTTCTATGGAACAGTTTTGTTTCCTGTCTTGTGTACTAAAACCTTCATCAACACATTGTAACAGCCTGGGTGTGCTGGAAGTTTTGTCCTTGAGTAGCTGAATTCATCACAAATAGAAGGATGAAATGCTTTAGACCTTAGTGTTTGATGTTGACATCAATGCATTCTGAGCCTGTTCTTTTCTTTGTTTCTAGTCTATGAAGTGGTGTGATGAAGGAATTTATCTTCTGGCTTCACAACCTGTAGATAAGTGTCAGTCCCAGGATGGTGCAGAATCAGCGTTACAGGAGATTGAGAAATTCCTAGACACTGGTGCAGGCAATAAAATTAAGGAGTTGAATAAAATTTACAGAGAGTATTCACACATCCTCAATGACGACCTGAAGGTACTATAATTTATTCATGTATGTATGCATTCATTTGTTAAATTTAGAGTTGGTATCTTGCATGGCCACTGATAAAGCTAATCCTCCTAGGAGACTTCATGCCATATATCAGAGCAGGTACTTACCTGAAAACTGACAGATTGCCTTACCCAAGGTGGTGGTTATGTTGTATCTTTGGATAGGTATCAATCAAGGGATCCAGAACCAATTAATAACAATTTAAATTCTTCAGATAGTAGCATTGTTTTTCTTAATAAATAAATCTCCAGTCTTTCAAGTACTTGAAATATCCGTTTTGATAGTAAAAACATGATTTTCCTTGATATTTGCACAGCTTCTTAGAAAAAAGCAGTTACAAAATAGAACTTGAAAATACATTCCTTTTTCTTGCTGATGTCTTCTTGTAACAGAACCATTAGATGCTTTCAAGAAAACTTTACAGCTTTTACTTTTTTCTTACATCAAAACTTGAACCCCATTGGTTGCTCTACAGAAATAACAAAAAATGTTCTGTGACAATATGTTCCAACCTTAAGCATGCTAAATAACTGTAAATTATGCCTTGTTAGAAGTGAAGAGTAGGGTAATATTTTTATATGTGGTATGAAAGCAATAGTCTTTGCAAATCAATGCACTACAAATAGAAGTATAGCTTGTTGATAGGTCCCTGACAGTGATTTTTATTTTTCTTCATGTGGCAATGGTAGGAGCATGTACAAAAGGTTTTCCAGAAGCAAGAAAGCATGGAAGAAATGTTTCAAAAGAGGCAAGTAAGTCTTAAGAAACTGGCAGCTAAGCAAACACGTCCTGTCCAGCCAGTTGCACCTAGACCTGAAGCCTTTGTAAAATCTCCTTGTACCTCTCCAGGTAAGTAAATGTAGTAGAGTTAAGTAATTTTTTACACTGTGTTGAGAAACTTGAAGAAACTTTCAGCTGTAATTTGTGGTTGTACAAACATCTGTGTTAGATCCGCTCAAGTTCTAACTGCTGTTTGATTCTGGTTTATATGCTTAGGTCTTCAAAGAGATTGTGTATCCAACACAGAAAGCGGTGTGCTTCGGAAAGTAAACTACAGAAGAGGAAAGGTAACGTTCTTTTCTGTGTTTTTCATGTACGCGCTGCTTGAGAAAGTCATAACACAATGGAATATTCAACACCTTCAAGAAGAATGAGGTTATTTCACTGAAAATGTACTGATATTGCCCCTATCAAAGTAACTCTAGTTTAAATAAAGACTGCTTTGTCACAGGGCTGAGTATGAGAGAAGGTAAAGTAAATAGTTGCCTATATTAGGAAAAATGTTAGGGGCAGCAAAATGTAAAATCTATGAACAGGAAACATTTATTATTTGCCAGTAGTAATTGGCTACTCTTAAAACTAGTGAAAGTGAAAAGGTAGTTGTCATTGGCTCAAAGAAAGCTTCACCTGACCTAATGGGTTGCCATTCCCAAGTGGGGAGGGTCTTCCTGCTCCGCCTCCAGCAAGGAAAATAACCTGACGACAGCAGCAGAAACAAATAGTTTCCCACTGAGTTAGAGAGTTGAATTAACTCAGTAAAGGTTCAGCAAGAGTCAAGAGATGACGCAAGGAGAGGGACAAGACTGTATGACCAGTAGGGGCAACAGTTGGAGAAAAGGGTTGGTTTGGGGGAGGAACTGAAAGGAGAATATCTTTTTTTAAGCAAAAGCTTGAATTAGCTCAGATGTTACAATAAAATCTGTAAAAGTGAACTTCTACCAAGTTAGTAGGTTACTAGAAAGTTAGCACACTACATGGTTTTTAGCTTGGAAAGCAGACTAAGGGCCAGCGTTGCCTTCAAGATTATGCTGATGCTGTGATGTTATCTTACCGCAGAGGGATCTTGAGCCACCGTCTTTTCTAATCTGACCTTTGACAGTGAATTCCCTATATCTAAATGTTCATGCATGCTTTGAGATATTCGGGTTGACTGAGATTTTTTTCACTGAGTTTCTGCAAAATGACTTCATTTTTAATGGATTACAACCTTTCCTGTGAAAACTCATGCAAACAGACCTGAGTGCAAAGTTCCACATTTTAAAATGCTTTTTCCCCCTCTATCTGTTATGTTGTGATAATATTTTGTTTGTTTGTTTCCTTAGAGTGAAATGAGTGAACTCCATCAAAGCAGAGGAGGATCTACAATGGATGATGAAGAAAACCTAGCTGTGTTACGGCAGTAAGTATATTATGATAAACAACAAATGTTCTTTCTCTGATTTGGTTCCAGTAAAGTCTGAGTTTGGCTAAAGATTTGATAAGACAAGTATGCTTCTATGCTTTGTACATGGAAGAAGATATTTCAGTCTGTCTGCAGCATTATTTAAAGTTTATAAAGCATCAGAGTCTAGCTTTGCTACAGCAAGATAATACTATGGGAGGATAATTACATATTTTCATTTCAGAGGTGATACAGTTCTGAGGAATAAGCCTCCTGTAAATCTGTCAGTGACTTTGGTCTCTGTGCTTCAGAGGATAATTTTATTATTATTTGATTCTCTTTAGACCCTTTTTTGATTAATCTTAAGAATTTTCCTGTATTAAAACTAAATAGCATCCCTTATACCACCTGCAAGTGGTACAGAAGAACTTGCATTTCTAACTGAAAACTGGATATTCTTGCTGTCTTTTCACTATTATAACTGTGTGCTAAATCATCTGAAATCACAAAGACTGGGGGGAGAAGCAAGCATGTTTGCTTAATTACTAAGGAAAACTAACCTTGAAAAGAGGCACTGTGACTTTTAAGTTACCGTAAACTTCTCAAATTTAAAATGATCAGTGTAACTTGAAACCTTTGCACCTCTAACTTCAGCTCCTGTAATATTTGCAAATGCAACATAATCAGATATTATACATACAATGATGAAAACTGTTCACTGCTTCTATTCAGCTTCTATGATGCTTAAATTTCTAGCTTTGGCTTTTTGTCTTTCCCTCTCGTATTTAAACACATTTTCAACTTCAAAATGCTTTAAAAATGCATGCTTCTCAGTGTGGATATATAAACTGTGGACAGAAATACCTATGAAAATCACATTTTATGATTCAGAAAATAAAAGAACAATTTCCAATTGAAGTAGGAACATACAAAGTTAACACTGCCTTAAGACTTTCTATTAGTGAATAAGCCTTCCTTAATTATCATTCTTTGTTTACAGGCATGTAATGAATGAACTTATTGAAACCGAACGAGCATATGTGGAAGAACTTCTCTGTGTTCTTGAGGTAAAGATTTAAATTTCACTCTGACTGATCTGAATCTATTTCTGTTCCATTTCATGGATGTTCTTATGCTTTCCTTATCTCTATGATTCTTATCCTTTTCTTGTCAAGCAGTGTGATTGCCACATCTTCCTGCTCTCATCATATTTTCACAGAGGGAAGAATATGCATTTTTTTCTAAAAGTACACATCTTGGAGTTTATATTATCAATTAGCAGAAGAAAGATAAGCCTAACTATTTAGGTAGAACACAGTGAGATTTGTAATGCTCATTAATTCTTCTAGAATTTCATTCCAGAGTCTTGGATCAGTTCCGGGAAGATTTTATGTCACACTGGAATGTGAGTTTGCTTTGAGAGAATCTTGTTGTAGAGGAGCAAATCTGTTAATCACATCCTTCTTTGTAGGCCTTGAAGTAACCTTCCAAATATGTCAGGTGCAGTGTGGCTACAGAGTACCTTGTATTAGTAATATCCTGATTCAAAATTGTGAAGGCAACAAAAATGTTTCCTTTGCTCCACACTCATGGAGACATAATTGCAGTACTTGCAAGTTGCTTCTAGAATATGGTACAGAGTTCTTTATTCTTCTTTTTTGTTAAGTATTCAGACATGGATGCATCATTTTGTAGTAGTCCAGTCTGGCTTTGGAGATACTGAAGCTGCAGATAACTTGACAGTGACTTTAATCAGGATGAATCAGAACTGAACCAATTGGGTACTTCTGGTGTCCATGCCAATTTTAGGCTCTTCAATAGGAGCTGTCTTATTTTATGGACTGGGAGCGATAATATCCGGGTACATATCTTCAAGTAAGAGTAGCACTGTATGAACTCTGACATTGCTTTTACCTAGTTTGTGGTTAGTTTCCAATAGCATTCCTGTCCTGGATTTTGTCCAAGTGCTAGGAAGTGCCAACAATAGGGCAGCTATGTCTGAGGTATGGTAATAAAGCAATGTAGGTCTGAAGTGGACCTTAAGGATTGCTTTATTCTTTGCTTTTGTATGTAATGCTGTCTGTATAATTCTGTTAAAATCAAGGTTCAAATGGCTTTAGGGTTTTTGGTCTTTCCTGCTACTACTGGAGGTATTGCAGAATCTTCCTGTTCTTCTGGTATTTTTCTTGTTTTACATAGAGTATAGTGCAAATTTTTGTCTTGCAAAGTCAAGCTCTCTTCATTTTCTGCCAATTTGATAGACTCTCCAGCACTCTAACCATGCCAATCACACTTCGCTCTACCTCTGTGCAGTTTAGAATTCATCACTCTTGAATCTGGGTGTTGAGAACTGCTAACAGTAATTCTGAAACATACAACAGCAAGGATCTGATCCAATGGCAGTCTTCCAGCTTTTGAGTAATTCTTATTAATAATCCATAGTTATGACTATTTCCCTGAATCAAATGCCTGAATTCTTTAGGCTAGCTGACTTTACCACTAGTTTTCCTACTACTTCTAGTTTGGGCTTTACTTCAGAATTGGTTTGCCTTGGTTGCAGGGCCATTGTTGCTTATTCTTCCTTTTAACTTGTCACTTTGTTATAGTTCAGTGAACTTTATTATAAATCGTTATCACTAATGCAGTCATTTTTTTTCTGTGACCACCTTGTCCGTGACAGCTGTGTTGAGAGCAAGAGAGAGAAATCGAATCCAAATCTAAACTAGGTCACATCATCTTCCTTCAACTGTTTAATGCAGTAGTAGCTGTATCTTGCATCATTCCTATCACTTGTTGTCCAATCCATACGATCTGTTCTCCACTACATATGGTTTTGTTCAGTTCTCCTTACTAAACTGACAAATGTAAAGGAAGTTGTTCAAACTGAGGGACCTTTCTTTTGTCTTGGATGATGAGTGCCTTTTAGTCACATGGAAGTCTAAGAAATGCAGGTACCATTAGCTGACATTAAATGAAGTCATTCTTTCACACTTGCTGTGTGTATTACTAAAATGGATACTTTTTTTCATTTTTCTTCTGGGAGATCTCTTTAATCACAGATAAGTAACCTCAGGGTACAAGAGGAGAACACTCTTGGGCTAAAGCCATGTGTGTACCTCCTTTTCCTTATTTGTGCCAACTATGTGTATAAGGGTATGTGGCCCTATATGTAACACGGAAGATGTCAGAATCTAAAGGTAATGACTTTTGGTGACAAATCTAATGAAAATATCTTAAAAATAGAATATGCTGCTTAATGGTTTCTGTTTCTTTTAGAAATAACTGTAGTCCTCCTGCTCTCTCTTCATAATATCTAAAACCAGCATGAAGGTTTGCATATGTACTGGAACTGTGGCTTTAAACTCAGATATGTGAGGTCTAATACAAAGTGCAAACTATGTCTGAGCAATATGGGAATACACGGTCTCTGGAAATGATTGCAAACTGTTTTATCTTTGCTTCACTAAAAATTGCAGTGATTATTCGTGTGTATTTTGAAGACCTTAGGTGCAGCTTACTGGACTGATAGAAGAACAGATTTTGCAGATTGATTTCATGATTAATACTGAACTCTTTCTTTGCTCTGTTTATCAGCCTGCTGAGGCAAACTGCCCTACCAAAGGGAGGAAGGTAATCAGTGTTCCCTCTTCTGTGTTCCAGGGCTATGCTGCAGAGATGGACAACCCCTTAATGGCTCACCTCATTTCACCAGAACTCCAAAACAAGAAGGATATTTTGTTTGGGAATATGGAAGAAATTTATCACTTTCACAACAGGTGAGGATTTGCATTCAGATGTGAAAGTAACGTTTGAATGGGATATTGTTAACATAAAATGGGATATTACTGAGCCTCCGCTAGCTATCTATTGAGTCAAAATTGATGTTGCATTGGAGAAGAAACTTTATTCAAAGGTTTTCAGAACAGTGGTAAAATCTTGCATCTTCTTGAAGAAAAGTATTACGATCTGATTACAAGCTAATTAAAGCAAAGTTGGTTTGCTTTTTTGTTTCTTGTATTTTTAAACTTGCTATGGAAAGTAAATTATTATCCTAAACCACAGATTTTCAATGCGCTTGCATCTGGTTGAGGCTGTTTAATTTTTACACTTGAACGACCTTATTGCTGCTAGAGAGATATTTCTTCATATGGTAATATCTAAATAGTTAGAAAATAAGTATTTTCAAGACAAATTAAACATATTGAATAGTTGTTTCTTATTCAGACAAAACTAGGCTTTGGGTTTTGTTGCTTCTTTTTTATTATTTGCCTTGTGTTGTTTGATAGCTTTTGGAAGGAAAGAAAACCCACTAAATTTTACAAATCCTACTACTAAATACGTAAGGCATGGAAACAAAACCGTTTTGCCCCCACCAAAATCTTGTTTGGGTTCTGTTGTAGCAACAGTAAGCTAAAAGAACTTTATCTGAACATGTTTATTTTGCTACCGCTTCTTAAATACATGATCTAGGATGCTTTTATTTAATTTCATAATACAGAATGACAGCTCTATTTCTTTAAGTTTAGACAATGAATTGCAAGAATGTGAATATTTACAACTCTCTAAGTATGTGCTCTAACAAAATCTTCTTCCTTATAGAATATTCTTGAGAGAACTAGAAAATTATGTAGAATACCCAGAACTGGTAGGGCGGTGCTTTCTGGATCAGGTATGTGTCATCTTTAGCTGACATTTCATTCATAAGCTCTTCTAAGACTGTTACAAGTGAGAGTAATTTTTGTGTCATAATTCCCACTAGGTCCTCTTCGTTTGTTTTGAACAGATTAGAGAGTTGGGGATATTTTCCACTGTGGAGTGTAATTAATTTTGATAGGAAGAGCTAGTACTGTTTTGAAAGAGAATTGCTTTATTAAAGTTGCAGTTAGGAGGACATGAAGAAGTATCATGCTTTGGATCATTCGACATTACTATTACTGATTATTTTACTTGATTAGCTTATCTTACTGGAAAATATTTTTTATTGTGGAAACAGAAAGGTATGAAATAATATAACTTTTTGAATTGAGATTTATTAAACAATGGGTCTCACTTGTATACTGAATACTAAATAGGAGTTCCTTCCAGTACTTGAGGGGAGCTTAGAATCAAGAGGGAAAACAACTTTTTACACAGTTTTGATAGTGATAGGACAAGGGGGAGTGATTTTAAACTAAAAGAAGGGAGACTTGGGTTAGATGTTCTTTAAATTCTTTACTCAGAGAGAGGTGAGGCTGTGGCACAGGCTGCCCAGAGAAGCTGTGGTGCCTCATCCCTGGAGGCGCTCAAGGCCAGGTTGGATGGGGCCCTGGGCAGCCTGAGCTGGTGGGCAGGGTGGGGCGGTAGCAGCCCTGCCCATGACAGGTGTTGGAGCTGGTGGGCTTTGAGGTCCCTTCCAACCCAAACCATTCTGTAATTGTATGATCTGTCTATGGAAATCAATCTCCTTCTGTTACAGCTTCAGTAGTAAGCAACAGAAGTCCTGCGGGGAGGACATTCCACTCTCTCCTGTGTACTTGGTACATCCATGGAGATGGTGTTTCTGAAAATGAAGGGACTGAGTGACTGCCATGCCTGCTGATTTCCTGCCTAGCTTTTCCGTTGAATCTATAGTTATTGTGACATTTTCAATGCAGTCTTATTTCCTTTTGCTTTCAACAATTGTTGAAGTGACGCTATTTAGTTACTAGCTCACTTAAAGTTGGTGAATGTGTGTAAACAGATAGAGGATGGTGAGTGGTCCTGCAGGATTAGAAGAGGAAACTGAGGTCAGTTTAGGTTTGTGATAAGGTGATTGTGGAGCCCTTCAGATGACTTTGGGGTATATAAAACCACTCATATTTATATGGGATTTTTAAAAAGTAATTGAGTTTTTTTATGTGACACTGAAATTTAACTGCAGATAAGATCAGCATCTAGACAGTATCCCATTTGAGGTCATTTGAGAGTCTCTACTATTCTTGGGTTGGCCATTTCTTCTCCATAAGAAATTTCACCCAAAAAGTGAAAATGTCATGAATAACCTAATGAAAATAATAGCTTGCCTGTGTGTGAAGTCTCTTGGAGCAGTAGGAGCACTATGAGACTTGTGTAAGCAAACACAAATGAAGAATATCCAATTCTTGAAGACAATGTTGGAGTGTTAATAGGCAACAAACTACTTGGTCCGCTTCCAGTGAAAAACACATTCACAAAATACAAATGCATAAAGAAAAAAGGGAAAAAAATTTTGAGTAAGTTACACAGAGGGAATCATGTTCTGGCATTAACTGAATTAAATTAAAAGACCCCGTATTTTTCATATGGTGGCATAAATGCATTTGTAATAATGTGCACTTCTTTGCAAGGTACTTAATGTTCAATTGAAGTCAAAATTAACAGGATCATTTTATTCCTATGTTCCATGTACAAAATGAGAAGCTGTCACAAAATTAGTGGTTTTGAAAAATTGATGTTTGCTGGGGATACCTTAAGGAATTGTCCTTTTTCCTCAGACTTGCTGACTGGAAAGGTCTTAAGAACTTTGTCTGTTAAAAAAAACAGCAATTTATTTTTACTCTTCTCCCCAATTTCAGATGGAAGATTTCCAGATCTATGAGAAATACTGTCAAAACAAACCTCGATCTGAAAGTTTGTGGAGGCAATTTTCAGATTCTGTGTTCTTTCAGGTATGCTTACTTGGTTCTCTAAAATATTTCTGTATTTATTTTGTGTTTAAATTGATAATTTATCTCAAGTATGAGTAACAAAATATATTATTTGTGTACTGACAAAATCTGACACTGATTCTAGGAATGTCAGAGGAAACTCGATCACAAGCTCAGTTTGGATTCATACTTGCTGAAGCCAGTTCAAAGAATAACCAAATACCAATTATTGCTAAAGGTATGTGTCACAAAACTATAATACTAACTGTATTTTTTCTTTTTTTTTCTTCTAAATGCTGCTTCTCTCATCCTGCGGGAGAGAAATCTGAAAGTCAGTAGAGTGGTGTATAAATCAAAATTGAGAACCTGTCCAGAAAGATTCAGTTAATCAGAGTCTTCAGAGCAACTCGCATTCTAGGAAACGCACTTAACTGTGGTCACTGTATGGTGTTTTTAGGAAAGATACCATTCTGATCCATTTAGACATACTGTGGACAGAGGGAACAAAATGAGAGGAATGTATTATTATATATTTTAAAATGAATGTGTTAATTTTTTTGCTATGCTTGAAACTGATTTGACTTAGGAAATAATCACTACATAGACACAGGCTCAATAATTGTGTTTAACAATAGTTTACTCTTGAGTTAAAACTGAGTTAATTAATCCTTTTGAAAGCTCTTAATTTACTTTGAGCTTTTATGAAGGGAGAAGTATCTGAAAAGTTTTCTATTTAAAGAGGCTGTTCATTCTGAACTCCGTGAGTAAATATGTATTCTCATACTGTAAAGCCTGTGAGGTTCCACATAAACTTGCTGCTTGTGTATCTGGATCAAATGGGAAGATACAGCTTTCCCAATAAGCTTTTTGGAGAACAAATACTTTTTAAGATGTGTAAGCAGTGTTCTACATAGTACGTTTAGGTCTGTGACTGGCAGCCCAGACCTTAAACTAATTCAAGTAATAAGTGCAATTTGTCTATGTTTTTATATTTATATTTTTTAACAGTAACAAAATGTAAAAATAAGGAGCAAAAAAAAAGCGATGACATTGGGGTTTTGGTTTTGTTTTAAGCAGTTGTGGTGAAAAATGCTCACTGACTCAGACTTAGAAATTACTTAGTTTGTGCTTATAAAAGTTTAGGAGAATTAGGAAAGCAATTAGCAGCAGATATGAGGAAAAACTTGGGGTCTTTTCGCTTAGAGCCAGTACTTAAAGTACTTAATCCACTAGATTATACAGTGTAAACTTCACTGGATAACTTTAAAAATGTAGGCCAAATTTGGTGTTAAAATTCAAATAATCCTAGTTACTGCTGCTTGCAAAACTGAGCGTGTTGTCTTTCCTTGCCTGCTCAGGAAATGCTGAAGTACAGTAAGAACTGTGAAGGCGCTGAAGATCTCCAGGAGGCATTAAATTCTATACTGGGTATTCTCAAAGCAGTTAATGATTCTATGCACCAGATAGCCATCACAGGCTATGATGTGAGTAACAGTATTCTTATTTTTTAGGTACCTGCATACAGTGTATTCCCTATTGTGGACTAATTATGAGATGAATGTTTTATAGAATATGCCTTTAAACTGCATTATATAATGAAAACAGTGGAAAGATGATCTTTTTTTGAGATTTTCCTGCTATGAATAATATTTTGCTCTGTCTACTCAAGTTTTCTTTCTTTGATCCACTCGACACCAAGTTGGAAACAGAAAATCATCCTGAGCAGTCTGGTTTAGGCTACTGCCAAATGAGAGTCACTTTCTCAGGTTCTTTGTGTCCATGTGTAAAACTACATCTAAAACTTCCAGGAAAAGAAAACAAATGAGCAAACAAATGCAGGGAGCTCTGCAATAGGCATTTGAAAAAAGAGATATGTGCTGTACCTCCTCCTTTATTTCTGTGTGTGAATCTCTGTGTTTTGCCATTGTTACTCTTGACTGTAAAATCCTGCCTGAACAGTGTAGGAGAGAGAATATTAAACACTGACTATATTTTCGTTATCTTTCCAAATTCAACATAAACACTGATGTGAGAGATTACTTGGAATGACAGAACTTGTAATGACCTGTTCAGGGTATGTGTTTCAGTCGGATGTTACCTCTTTGTAGTTACAAATACCACTTTCTCTGTTTTAGGGAAACCTGAATGAGCTGGGCAAGCTTCTAATGCAGGGATCCTTCAATGTCTGGACTGATCATAAAAAGGGTCACTCAAAGGTGAAAGATTTGGCACGCTTCAAGCCAATGCAACGACACCTGTTCCTCCATGAGAAAGCAGTGCTGTTCTGTAAAAAGCGAGAAGAAAACGGAGAGGGATATGAGAAGGCACCTTCTTATAGCTATAAACACTCCTTAAATGTAAGGCACTCAGCGGGCCAGGAAGGTAGTGATGCTAAGGGCTTAGTTGCAGTAATACACTTATTTTATTGCTGTTGCATTGCAGTTTTTCAGTGTAAGCTTCACTCTTTCAGGCAGATGCAACTGTTACTCCAAGCCTGTGTCATTTTGTGTTGATGGGTGATGGTGTCAGCAGGGTAGATTCTCTTTTGCAAATGTCTAAACAATGTTAGTCTAGCTGGATGGCAGTGGCATTAATCACTTGGAAAATGTAACAGTAAGTAGTATAAAATAGGTGTAAGATTTGTCACTCTGGTTTCTAAGAGACATTTTGTGAATCAGCCTTAATTCAATGAACCTAAACCTTTCTTCCTCTGAGGTAGCTATGCTGACAAAGTGCACTGAAGGCCTTATGTCCGACATGCAGATCGTGTGCTTTCTTTTCCTTGAGCAAGAAACCAAATGTGTTTTTGCTTTTCATAAGTAGGTTACCAAAGAGTACTGTTAGCCTTCTGCTTCTGTTGTTATCTGTATTACAATTTGGTAGGTCAGCTGCTGTCCTTTTTGCTTCCAGATGGCAGCAGTTGGAATAACAGAAAATGTCAAAGGTGATGCAAAGAAATTTGAGATCTGGTATAATGCAAGAGAAGAAGTTTACATCGTACAGGTAACAATGTGCAAATAACTTTAAAATAATAACAATTAAAAATGATAATAATAAATTAAAAACTGTGTGTTGGGGGAGGAGGGGGTTTCTAAGCCTAACAAGATCTATTTTGTTTTGGCTTTTTTCTTCCCTTTGTTTTTTAATCATATTTTTCAATACCCATGCAAGATATTGCATACACCATTGCTATTGTTTTCACTGGAACAGCAGATTTTTGGAGCCAGGGTAAGACCGTGACACCTGCACAGCTTTATCCTTCAGTTTCTGCTTACTGAGGGGCTAGAGAAAAGAGGATCTGTCTGTTCCTCTTGAAAAATTCCTCTGAGGTTGTGCTTTGGCTTGCTGCTCTTTGTATGCTTGATGCCTGATCATCTTTTAATTTTTTTCTGGGTAGGCACCAACTCCTGAAGTTAAAGCTACTTGGGTAAATGAAATAAGAAAAGTGCTGACTAGTCAACTGCAGGCATGCAGAGGTAAAACATTTTGGATATAGACACACGCACATATATTTTAATCTCTTTTCTTTCACCTTCAAAACCTGTTCATCGCTGCATTCGACTGCAAGAATGAAAAGATTAAAACGCAAATCAGTTAAATAGTTCTTTCTCTCCGTTACAGAAGCCAGTCAGCATAGGACACTTGAACACACTCAGAGTTTACCTCTACCAGCATCATCTTGTACTAGGTAAGTTAGTTGCTTGTCAAATCAACCCAGTATGCTAATGCATTCACTTTGCAGTCTTTATTATTCCTATTCCTCAGTACTGACACTTACATTTTAGGGTTTTTTAGATCTCTTTCTAGTATAGAGCTGTAAAGCTTGGGGTTTACATACATCTCCAGAACTGCTAAGCTGTGCAACAGTAGCATGGGCTTTGCGGATAAGTAATCTCCTGTGCCAGCCATAATCCTGGTGGTACTATGATTCTGTTTGTTGGTCAGTTATATACTTTACATCCCAGGTAAGAGAGTTATGTGCAGCACCCTTCTCCTTTTTTCTCTGTTTTTTTTTTCCATCCTTTAAATTATTTTTTTCTTCCTCCATCTCATGTCATTTTTCTTTTTGTCCTTTACAGGGCTTTCTTTTCTATTTCTCATTTCTTTTTCCTCCAGCCTTCTTACTGAGTGATGTATTCATTCCTTCAGTGTCCCTTTAAGCTTGTAGTCAGCCTTTTCTTTATTTTCCTGTGTTTTATCCTTCACCTTACCAACCTATATAAGTGCAGTCCTTTGCTTTCTCTGGCTGTTCTGCCCTTCTCTGACCTCTGCTACTCACTTTTTTTTTGCCTATATTGTATGGGTTTCACCCATACACCTATATACTCGTATCTTCAGTAATTTCTCTGTGGTTTGTGCTTAAATATGCATTAGTAGCTCTTGGTCCTGCATGTTCCATGCACCTACTTATCATTTACAGAGAATTTCCCTGATATGTAGCATTTGTGGGGTCTCTCTCATTTCCATTTGCAATCGGAGGTGCAGTGGGAATCCAAGTGCACATTCAGCATATCATCTCTGCTCATGCTTTGTCTGTTTCCTATGCTAAGAGCTTCTGAGATGCAGAGTTTATTCTTCTTTTTCCTTCTGTTCTTTTTTTCTTCCCTTTTTATTTGCTTTTTCTGGAACATGTGTCTGTAGTTAAGACTGAGTGGAAGTTGTCCTGAGTTGACTTTCTAGTAGTTCCCAACTGCCACAGTACGTTTGCAGTCAAAATGGAAACCTTTCTCCTTTGTACGTGCTCATGGTCTTTCTATGCACAGTCACCAATGTGCATAGCTTCAACACTGGAAGCTATGATCTAAGAAGTAGCTAAGACATGGTTTTCAACCTATGTATCTGTATGTAAAAGATATCTGTATGTCAAAGGCAGTTTGTGAGTCAAGGTCATCACCCTTGTTCAGATCCAGATATGCTGGAGATGGATTGATTGTCTTAATTTTCTTCCAATAAACAGTCCTTCAAGGAACAACATCAGAAACGTGAAGAAAATGGATGAGAGAAAAGCTGACCTCACAGGTCTAGAAGGTTATGTCACCACAGTAGCACCAAAGTACCCCGAGAAAGGCAAAGGTGAGTTTGTACATATATACTGTTGTCTTTAGGTGTGAAGAGCATGCTTGCACTGCAGATGCACAGGCAGATCCACCAGCATGGTAGCCACAGTAGTGCAGGCAAATGCAACGTTACACTTTGAAGGAGCAGGACTTTGCTGCTTGCAGCCCACCCGCAATGTCAGCACTGGCTGTGTAAATATGCCAGTCCAATCTGCCCTTGCCTCAGGGGTTTGTGTTCCACTCTGTGTGGACAGGCTCAAAGCCACCCTAGCAAAGGGGTGGCCCCAGGGAGGTGGGAACTGTGGGTTATGAGGTCTTAAACTGCAGTAGGTCTTCTCTTAGAGCTGCCTGGCTTCTCAGGTTTCACTTCTTATGGATAAATTTATCAGCACCACCCTTTTCGAAGTGTATTTTTTTGTCTTGAATTCTGATTTATATCACTGAGATAATTCACTGGGCTAGTGGTAATATAAACCCCTGTACAAATAAGAACAACTGGACACTTGGGATCTTCTATTGGACTTGGACTTTCAGTTGTCCTTCCTCACCCTGAAGCACTGGTTCCCTGGCAGGGCTGTGAATGATTTTTTTTGCCTTGACCTTTTCATGGCCTTTTCCCTTTTCTCTTTCTTTCTTTTCCTTTGTAGATGACACTAGCTCTACCTCAGAATGCTCTGTACTGTCAAAAAAGCGCTTTACGCTGCAGGGCTTTACTAACCTCAAAAGTCAGAAAGGTAATTTGAAGAGGAAAAAAAATAGCTAGATGTTATCTATGTAAGGTTGTAATTGAAGCGTCACTTTGTGTGTGTGTGTGTAGTGTAACAGGCTCACGTATACTTTTTTCAATGTGTATATTAGCTCATTCTCCTGTGTTCAAGCTAGGTTCCTCCATCACAGACTATGACAGGGAGATTTTGAGAGAAACTGGCTCCACTGTGAGGGAGAGGGTGATGAACCCAAAAAAGCAGAGAAGCAGAGCTGTTGGAGATGCAAGGGAAGGAATGCGGTTTCCAGTGCTTCCAGTCCCAATATGGAGGCCTAGGAAAGAGTTTATAGGGCCTCGTTCCTGTAGGAACCTAGAGGAAGTTTCCTTCAGATGAAATGCCTGGCCTGCTTCTAGCTTCAGTGGATCTGCCCAAAATGTACCCATACTTGGCAAGAATGAATCAAGGTTTTGCTAGAGTATTTCTGTCTGTTGAGCATGACCTCAGCAAAACGTGTATGACAAGGTTGTTCGGCTAGATACAGAAGTAAATAAGAACTTCTTTATGCTTCTGGAAATTGTCTTTTCTTTTTTGCTAAAACAGGCAATAGGAGCCTGCGATCTGTCTTGCTTCCTCCTGCCAAGTAATTGCACGGATACATTCACTTCTTGCTTTGGATATCTATCTTCGAACAGTCTGAATGGCACTAAGATGATTGCACTTGTTCAAGAGCATGATTATTTTTTTTCCAAGCATCTTTTCAGTATGCCTTTTTAAAACTTGATTACCTTTGAGTTCTTTCTGGAGAGACTGACTCTTAAGGGTTGTGTATCTGATAGTAATGAGGTGAGCGCTAATATCCCACGCTTGCCTTGACAGAAACTCCATCTTCTACTGCTAAAAGCCAGACATTGCCAATGATCCTTCTTACAGGACCAGGTATTGCTGTAGCACTAGATTTATATAAAAACTATTGTTTAAACTGGTAATGTTCGTCTAAAATTGAAATTAATCATATTCGCTTGAAAGTATATGTAAACTTTTTGACATGAATTAGGAGTCATCTATTACCATAAAGCAAATTTGTCAATTTATCTTCCAAAAAATTTTGTGTGAATAATTAACTTCTTCTGTAATTGAGCAATGGCATCTCAAATTAGAGTGATCTCAAATCCGTTTGTTTTCCAGTGTAAACTCAAAGGTATTTAGCATGCAATCCACCTCGTCTCTTTTTTCCAGTTCTTCAATATCTCTCTTCTGTGTTTTTTTGCCTGTCCATCCTCCTGCAGCTTCTCCTACCAGCCCTGACAAAAAAGCTAAACGACACGAAGTAGTGAGTGATCCAACTCCTTTTGGTGTAAGAGGTAGTGTGTTACCATATCTTATACTCCACAAATATCCCCAGCGTCAGGGGCGTGTGGATACCTGTGTGATGATGATGTGTGTGGCAGTACTGATATCTTCTGGGTTTTTCTACATGGGTCCATTGGCTTCTGTACACGTTGTTTCTGATAGCACAACTTGTCAAAGTTTTACCTTTGGCATCAAATGAAGTAGCATATGGCTAACAGTGGTTTTTAGGAAAGAGTGGTGGGAAAGTGATGTTTTCCTGAATCACAGAATCATAGAGTGGCTTGGGTTGGAAGGGGTCCCAAGGGTCATGAAGTTCCAGCCCCCCTGCCACAGGCAGGGCCACCAACCTCCAGATCTGGTACTCAACCAGGAGAAACAACCAGAAGCTGGATGTTGACAAAACTATGGCACCTAGTTGCTATGAGTTGCGTGGTTTTCCATTTAGTATCCTCCCCTCGCTCTGCTCTTTGTGGGGAGGATTTAATCTCTAAAAAAAAAGTGGGGGTGGGTGGAAGGGAAGTCATTTATTCTAGTCAGAGTGGGGATCATTACTGCCCTGAGAAATTTACATTGCCATATTCCATTTTAGGTCTGCCTTTATTACTGAAGTCAGTCTCATTGCATCTTTTTTTTTGCGTGACAGAAAGCAGTTTTCAGCACGCTGTTAACTCCAGATGCTGTAGCTGAACCATAGCAGCGTTCTGCCTCCTGTCCTCCTAGCTCATAGCTAAGCAATGAATATAAAGCATTTCAGTTAAATGACCCATTTCTAACTAGCAAGACTATTGGCAAAGGCTTCAGTGCAAATCCTTGAGATCAAGTAACTAGAGAGTACGAGGCAATTATTCCCTCTCTTCCCATGGCCATCTCTTAGAGAATATTATCCTAAAGATTAAGCTGTTTTGAGCCCTACCCTCCTCCTCTTCTCTGGGTTTTCATAGCTGTTAATCTTTGTCTCACCTGTGGAGATGATGCTGGTTTTGCTGCTGTGCTGGAGAAACTTTGTGCAGCACAACTTACAGTGTCTGAGCAGGAAGCAGTGTAATCCCAGGGTAGACACCCACAGAAACTTTGTATTTAGTAATTCCTTCTTTCCGTCTTGCATCTTCTGATATCTTTTCTGACATTTTAGTTTCTCCCTCAACAACTCAAACTGGGACGAGGAGGCAGTAGGCTCAGCCATTTCAGGGTGAGACTGCACCAGGTGCTGCTCTCAACTTCTCAGTGCGGAGTATATTGTTCCTCCCACTCCTTTCCTTTCATGGCAGCATCACACCTGTTTACATCCCAGTGAGCTCAAGGAGAATGAATTAGTGACAAAATCGTATATTGGAGATGGATCTACTTTGTAATAAACCAGTGGGATGGTTTCTGAAGAGAAAGCAGCTCATGACTTCTCAGGTTTCCTGGCACCATGAAACCTAAACTTGCTCATTTCTCCATAGCCTTTGCTCTTCTTAGGACTCTGCCATTTTCTTATGTTTCCTGCCTTTATGGGGAGTTCTGCCTTAGTCATGTCATGCAGAATACACACATGCACATTGAATGAGCATGTATAAACTCTGAGCCTGTAGCTAGCTGTGTGACCTTAGTGACAGCTCTTTTCCCCAGTATCAGGTGAGCCTTTATTCTGGTTTGCTCATGTTATACAGCCAGCTGTACGAAGAGTAGGTGCACTGCTGTGACAGGATGAGGCAGGTCTACTAGTACCTCTGTTAGCACAATACATGGAAAAAATGACAAATGAGCTGTTCCCCAAGATGTTCCAGATGAGCGGACCAGTGAGGGTGATGCTGCAGGAAGAGCAGCTACTGAGCTTTGGAACAATTAGAAGAAACCAAGTTTTTCAGTGTTACATTGTTTGTTCTTGCCCTGTAAATAACTGAAAGGGTTTCAGCTGCGTTCCATGAGCCTGCTAGAATGTGTGTTTCCAAAGAAATTTGCATGGAATACAGCAGGAATTTATTACTCAGTTTCTTCACAGATGTCATTCTCGACCCTGGACAGGGCCAAGTGGGTCAGTACTTCTGGCCTTGTGCAGGGCATCCAGCAGCGCAGGCGAGGTAAAAGACCCACTCAGTTTGGTGTGCTCTGAGTGTGCTTTCTTGGATTGCTTTGGCTTCGCTCTGGCAATGCTCTTGTTTTAGCCTCAGCACACCTGGCATGAGCAGCTGGGTGGTGAATGTAAAGTGCACTGAAAAAAGGAAAATGCTGCTGCTCTCCCAGCTTGTCTCATAGTAATTAACTAAAGGCTGGGAGGTTTCCTTTTTCCTTTCAGTCTTTTTCATTGAGTTTTCTTATTGTTACCATTTGGCTTGAACCAAAACGTTACTTGGAACTGTTTATTTGTCCTTTTTATTCTGACTTTTTCATTACAAGCTCAGCACATGTATTAGCAGCTGCTGGCCTCAGTGAAAAGCATCCTGCTAGTGAAACTTACTGTAGCTTAATTTGGAAAAGGATTTTGTGAGCTTTGGATGTGATCCAGCCTCATAAATACATTAAATGCCTTCACCCTTAGAGAGAAAAAGGAATGCTTGGCCATAAGTGACAGGCAGCAGATTGTTCTTGTGTTCTTTGGTGCATTGTCTTAACACTGAGATATTCAGTGTGGTAAAGTATCCTTGTGTCAGCCTGAATGCCCTCACCTGACAATGCAGCTCATAAGGTAAGGTACAGAGTACCTGTAGCTTCTGTTGAATTCTTTGGCAGCTGCAAGTGCTCATCAGAATGCCCATTCATCCCTTGTTCCAACTCAGGTTGTTTAGGGTGACAAAACGTATGTGGTCATCCTTTTCCCACAAAGCGCACGCTCCCATCCTTTACACCCTCCCAAGAGGAAGAGCATCTAACCATCATTCAAGTTTGTGTAAGGCAGAAAAAGCTACTTTTTTGGTTGGGAATTTGCATTTTTTCCATCTCCATAAATATAAAGGGCCAAATTCACTGCTGTGCATCACCAGAGATCCGTTTAGCCTCATGGGAACCTTCGCCAGCTGTGAATTTCACCTAGTGGCTGCAGTAACTTCCCTCTGTCAATATTTCCTCCTGTTATGTTGATCACTTGAGTGATTGTCAGCAGGAAGAACGCTTCTTGCACTCAGTATTACGCTGCTGCCATGTTAACTGTTGGCTGTTTGTTCACCAAGGATGGGCTAAAACGTCTCATTCTCTTGATGCATCGGAAGAAAATGATGGCTGGTCCAGTGCTGAAGAGCCGCTGAATTCATCGGATGCAGAGGAAGAAGGAGGAGGAGGTGGAGGGGGAAATGAGATGAAGCTGGTAACCAGGAATCCTTTCCTAGTGAGCTAAGCAAACATTACTGTGAAGTGTGACAGCATATATAGAAGTGCTTCTGATACTTGTGGGAAGGAAAGTGGCTGCTTTTGAAATCCTCAGCTGAGCAAAATTCCTGGGGCAACAGGAAATATCCCACTTCTTAAATCAGCCCTGTGACTGTACCTTAGGAAGGTGCCTTCGTGTACCTGCATAAGCAGCCTCGCTGGTCTACCATAGTCAAGCAATGACAAGCTCAGCTACTATGTCACTTAGATCATGTCACTAATTCTCCAGTTTATTTTTTACCCCCTTGGGATTTTTTTTTCTTTTATTTGGTAGAGGTTTTACTGCATTGTTGTAAATGGGACATTTTTCAGGATGTGAGAATTCCTATGCTGAATTTGCGTGTAATTGAACAGCAAAGTTTTACTGCCCCTCAGAACGCATATTTGCACCGTCTTCAATGTGTACGTGCACGAGAAGGAGAAAGAAGGGAAAAGCGCTCTGATTTTTGTAACAAAAGCTGCAACATACTTTCCAGAGAAATAATTTGTTTGTCTTTCTCCCTTTGTGCACTCAGACTCCTGGTAAATATACGGTTGTGACTGATTATGAGAAAGGAGTTTCTGAAGAATTTGCAGTGAAAAGTGGAGATCTAGTTCAACTGATTCGTGAAGGAGAGGATGGACTTTGGTACGCGCATCTGTGTTGGGAAACTTCTATATGCAGAACTGCGTGTGGAAGGCAGATGTTGAAGGCAAAACTTTCAAAGGCAGCAAATGAAGCAGTTTGACTTCCTTTTTTTGTTATAGGTATGTGAAGAATCTGACCACTGGTAGAGAAGGTTGGATCCCAGCAAACAATCTGCTGATGCTCATAGGCAATTCAAAATCGGCTCAATCTTTGAGCAGCTCTGGTAGGTTACTTACTGAAGACTCCTGTTATGGGAGAAAGTTGTTAAAAACAACCACTGTATTTCTTTTCATTTTTTTTTCCTCTTCTTTCCCAGAATCAGGCACTGCTTCCAGCACTTTGAGCACGTCATCAAGTTGCAGCGATAGCTGCAATGCCAGCAGCACCAGCTTCTCGGACATTAAGGGCTAACATTGTATTTTCACCGCACCTCCATGGAAAGTAAATCTGGAGTTCGAGCCCAACATCCAAAACTCAAGATGGCCATCAGAGAAATGACCTGTTCCGAATTGCTGGCCTTCATTGTTTT
Source organism: Aquila spilogaster (assembly GCA_024606505.1). Lineage (NCBI taxonomy): Eukaryota > Metazoa > Chordata > Aves > Accipitriformes > Accipitridae > Aquila > Aquila spilogaster. The sequence continues at coordinate 25,615 of JANHGO010000559.1, forward strand.
CTCTGGTGATTTTCAGAGATTCTCACAGAAGATCCCAGTGAAAACTGCACGGAATGTGAAGTTGTAAATAAAAACTAAATGATTTGAAATAGGGTATTGTAGAGGCTTCTCCTCTGAAGTTTGAAGCTGCAAAGGTGTTGACATAAAACACATTTTCCCACTGATATACAATCAGGTTTCTGCAGAACTGTGTCATTTCATAACATCCAGAATCTGAATGTGCGCAAACAGTGTGTTCTGTGCTAAATCCTCGCAGTAAGCTAATAATGTAGCGATCACTGTACAGGACAGATATGAGGAGAATAAATCAGAGTTTACAATTTCTCCTCCCCAAAATACCCATTCTCCCCAGATGTACCTCAATCAATGCAGTGAATGGGACTCTTACAGCCGCCAGGAAGTAAGTTTGGTAAGTCGTTTCTCTTGGGTCCTCGGGATACTCTTCTGCACCTTGGAGATGGATGCAGAAATGACCAATCCACTGACCATAACAGCATCAGAAGAGAAAATCATTTTATCCTTTCCAACTTTTTGATAATTCGTGCAATGGAATAGCTGTTTTTTGAGGTATTTTGGCCTCACAACCAATGTCTTCTCCAAGATCTGTGTTTACGTAGCCTTGGCAATTTAGGAATATCTTCTTCCTTACACAGGTGCACAATGAAACACAAATGTTCTTATTCACTAGATGATTTCTTAGTAAACTAATTGCATGGTTGCCTTCAGCTCCAACAGTTAGCATGTGGTTACAGGCAAAGAAAACTATGGTGACTTCACTATGGGCCAAAGAGCATCTCTTCAGGCATACCTAAAAGGGTGAGAAACCAGACGCTTTTAGTCAATGGTGTTTGTTGCAGATTTATTCAAAGAGACAAAAATCACGTAATTTCCCATAAAGCATGGTGGAAGAAAAATCTTTTTTAGAGTCAGATTTGTTCTGTAGACAAATATTATAAATTTCTTAAAGGAACGGTAGTGCTAAACTTGCTGTTTTTCAAGGCGTCATGTAAGCCAATGTTAGGAATCTTCATCTTGTTGCTGTTCTTTGCACTTTGTCCTTACAAACAGTACAGAATTGTGTGCACGTTCAAAATGTATTCGCTCCCCTATGCCTTTCAAATGTTTTTACTTATGGAAATAGTTTTTTACCCGATCTGTTATACCATACTTAAAAGTGTTGTGGACTTCATGAGCAAAATTTTTCGATGTCACTAGGAACTGCTATTAATTATTGGACCCTCTCTCTGATGGCTGAGCTCTGAAGTCTATCTTTGTGCGGGAAATTCAGATTTTAGAGCCTATAGCTTAGGAATCTGAAGGAGAAAGCTTCTAAATAATGATCTTGGCCCTGAGCTGCAGAAGCAACCCTACCCAAACACAATCAAAAAGCAGCTGACTGTGGTCAGTACGAATTGAAACACATATGTATACCCACACATTTATGCACATATATATGTGCATGTATGTGCCTGTGTATGTATGTGTGTGTAGATATGTAAATATGTAGTATACTGTATCAATGTAAAGGATGTATTTATAGTCTTCATGCTGCTGAATGTGTCACTTTACAATTCATACGTACTTTAGGTTTCTTGCAGTACTGCAGTATAAATGCAGATCAGGGTTTTACTTCAGACATCTTTTCCAACACAGACATCTCTGATCTTCATTTAATTATCTCATATGATACTGTGCTGATCAGGAATACTTAGGCTGATATTTAACAATGAGATGGCAGCATGAAATTCAGCTTATCTTCATCTTTGTAAGTTATTTTGTAAATTCTGTAACATAATTTACCTATATATTGCTGTCATTGCTCGGATAAGACTGTACTTTCATTTCTTACCGCAGTTCATTTGCGTTATTTCAATGGTTTTCTCCACGTCATGGCACTTTAATAGAACCCATTTCCTTTTTTTTTAACATCTGTTGTGATTTAGAGGTTCAAAGTTGGAGGTGTCTATTGTAATTATGAAAATTTGAATAAATTTCAGCACTTCTTGCTGAATGCCTTTATATAGATATGCTCTGTGCTTTATTTCCCTATTATGGTCCAATAGTTGCTTATGGGCATCGTACAAAAAATAGACTGGCACTCGCTCCTTGCTGGGTTTTAAGAGTTAAGAGTACTGCACATCCCATGGCTCCTTCCCTCCTGTATGTGCTCCCCTTGACTGTGTGACCACAGTGGAACAGGTTGGAGGTCAGTGTCTAACCACAGCTGAAGCTAGGTGAGAAAGGAGAAACTGAATGTATCTGTGCCTCACACAGTGAGGAAGGTGTTTGCATGTTCATGAGTTAATGGCTTTAAGGACCATCATGCCATGGTAGGAGGTGATTTGGGCTGAGGATTATATCATCCAGTTCTCACTGGGATTTGGTTGCCTCTGTCTACTTCTGTTAATGTAACAGCCGCCTCTGTAGGTGGCTCCCATTTCTTTTTAATTCTGTTGACAATTATTTCCTATTGCAAACACTGTGGGCTCATCCTGGGTTCCATATATCTTGGATCCATCAGCTTAAAGTTGGAACGCAGGCTTTCCTTGCAAGCTGCTAGCCACAGTTCTATGAGCTCTCCCTGTTTCCTTCCTGGGCTTACACTTTGGGGGGTGGGCAATGCCCACAAGTCCAAGACCCTACAGCAGGATGAGGTATATAAGTAAGAAGAAATGCTGTGCTAAAATACACTTACAGTATTTATATCTATCCTGAGGATTGCTGCAGTCACTGCTGCCTGTACCAGCAGCAGCCTAAAGATGGTGGTAGAAAATCAAGGATGGATGTTTGCATTTCTGTTCTGAAGGGTTTTAACTGAGGTGAGCCAGTTTAGTGCTGAACTATCCTTTGACAAATCAGTTGACAGGAAGCTATGAATTGCCTTTCAGGTTTTTGTGCTTATTTATTTCACATCAGTCGCCTTGTCCTCGGGCAGAAGCAGCAGAAAAAAAAAATCCACGCCAAGGTTAAATAAGAAGATGTTGAGCCACCCGTATTCAGAGCTGCTCACAAAAATCAAGTCTCAAAACTGTTATCTCCCCACCTTTTGTGCCGTCCCCATGAGCAGAACACTGCACGTGGGCACAGAGCTCAGGCAGACGGGCACATGGTTCTCTCCTGCAAAGAAATTCCTCCTTTGCGCTCTAAAAAGGGAATGATTTGCTTTGAAGTTTAGTGGTATAATATTTGTAAGTTTATAGGTTAGGGCAACAGAAACAGGAATTAATAACTCACCCACTCAAGCGTTCTCAGAGTATTTCTGAAGTAGAACTGTGTGGTTTTGTTTTATTCAAGTTGTCTCTGAGTGCTGACAGAGCAAACGTCAACGTGAGACAAATCAAGGAGAAAGAACGGCACACTCTGAGGCACCCGTTCATCACGACTTCCAGGCTACTGCTTCTGGGTCAGACTTTTTTTTTCACTTTCTTGACTTTTTGGTTTGTTTCTCTCTGTTTTTAGTATTAACTTGGCAATGAAGCCACTTTGGCACATTCAAACGCCCTACATTCTGTTTTCTGAACAGCTGTCCTCAACCTGATTCTAGTAGCACTCACGGGCAGCAGGAGTGTTTGCTTTAATGCGTGCTTGCTTTTAGTTGGACGATGGATTATTTTTCTTGGAAATGCTCAGAAACTACAAGCCGAAGCTGAAGCCTCCGCTGGTGAGATTTATTAACCGGGACACCAGGGTGATTCTCATGGACCACACGTGAAGATCAGCCACCAAAGTGAGTCCGAGGGATCTGCTGAGCTTTGGGAAGAGGCCTGTGTGAAGATAGTGAAGGCTGTAATGAAGGTCTAAGGTCCAGATGACTCCCCAGTGAGGCTCATCACAGGCATGGGCATCCTTGACATCCTGACTGATGACATCCAATTGCAGGGATTTTCCTGGAAGAAGGGCTGTCCCCATGTAAACCGACTGCTGTTCCCAGCACTTGGTCTTCTCCTTTGGCTCTGCAATAACAATGGCATTTTGCTGTATTCAAGCAATAAAACCAAAACCTTACAGGCTTATGAGCAGCCAACAGAAGAGAAAAGGAGCACTGCCTCAGCCCTAGAGGAGCAGACCAGCCAGGTGTGGTGACACTGCTGTGGCTTAGGGCCCAGCCACAGGGACATCATCGGAGTGGTGGCAGGGACCAGGCCGGGCCTCGGGTGCAGAGGCAGGTGGTGTTCACATGGACAGGGACATGGCCTTCCCCAGGGATGCCCCTCAGGGAAGCAGGTTTCAGAGCAGAATGCCCACTGTGTGCACCACTGCCAAACAACAGGAATGTGTGTGCAGAGTGTCAGGCGGTCCTGCTCCCACTCATTAGGAACCCAGCTGAGCCTGGCAGAGAAGCAACAGAACAGCCCCTCCTCTGCACGCACTGAGGGGACAGCAGCCTGGCAAACAAGCTCTTTACCTCGCCACTATCTCAAGTCAACATTTACCTAAGCTTGTTGTTAGCTCTCTGCTCTGATGCCACTAATTGATTTCCATTAAATCAGAGGGTTGCTTATTTCCCAGGTAGAACATTATTTGCAGATCAGCCCCTCAAAGCCCTGTTGTTGCTCACAAAATGGGAAATGGATCAGCTCTGAGCTGGTACAGCTTGCCAGGCAAAGCAGTTAGAGAAAACCGGTGTAGGGTTCCTTTTGCTGGTTAATTAGTGTCAGAAGTTCAGGGTTTCCAATGGTGACTGAGAAATTGGAAGAGCTGGCTGTCAGCAATTGCTGGTCCTGCGGAGCACCGAGAGGTTGTGCCTGGCTCTCCACGAGGTGGCTGTGGGGCCTGGCCTCTCTAAAGGCTGTGCAAAGGCTATTGCGCAGCCTTTGCACAACAGCAGTTCCCCACACGGGCAGGCTGCGGGCTGTGCCTCACGCTTCGCACCGATCGTTGCGGTTCCCATGACTCGCCAGCCCCTCCTCTGGCTCTCAGCATTGGAGGCTGAGCCCTTTGGCCCGACAGCCTGCACTGAAGTGTCAATACGCCACCAGGACGCCGGCTCGTGGGGTCAGCATGGTTTCCGGGCAGTGCATGGTTTTGCTGCTCTACTTCCCGTTGCTGGTTCCACCTTCTCTGGAAGCAGGTATGTTGCAGGGTATAGATGCAGTTAGCTTACCGGCAGCAGAGCTCTCTACTGTTGCACACGGAAACCTTTGTCCTGTGAGTTATCCTAAAGCACTTGCTTGCTCTTGGTGATGGCAGCCATGCACTTGTGCTGCCAGCTGAGAGAAACTCCTTCCACGCTCCTGCGTGCCTCTTGCACTCAGGTCAGCTGCCCGCAGGGGAAGCACCTATTGAGCTGTGGGACTTTGCAAAGCAGAGAACCGATAGCCTGGCACTCGGCTGACAAGAAATGAGAGAGGGGAAGGGCGCTGTGCTTCTGAAGCAGCAAAAGGAAGTGAGGTGGCAGCTATTCGGTAGCTTCAGCGTGTGTCTGAAAATCAGCATCCAGATGAATACAGCAGAACCAGTGCGTTGTGGTTCTCAGGTAGCTGCCAACCAGGTCTCTCAAATTGTGGTGAACAGGGCTGGAAGAAATAAATCAAAGTCTAAAATGTTCCAATGTAAATAAGTGGAGGACGCAGAAATGGAAGCGGGAGGGTGCCGCTATCCACGCACCTTGCATGTTGCCCTGTTGGGGTCTGTATGCAGGCTGATATGTGTGTAATGTATATGCAGCGTGAAGTTAAGAATAAACCCTTAAACAAAGCTATATTAAATACACACAGCCTGACTTGATCTCAGCAGAACAACCCAGCTGACATTTGTACAATGGACAAATGTTTATGAACATCCTGTGATAAATGAGATGCATGCCACACGGTACTTTAACCCTTCAAATAACTTTGAAATACGTTGGAAATGACCACCACTTTGTTCGTCATTCAGCATAACACCCTCCCAGCAGGCAGGAGGCAGCTCCCCTTCCTTGGGGGTCCTGCAGTGCAGAACGTCCTGAGGATCAGGCAGAACATAGACATCGTCCTGAATCCCTGAACCTACCCACAGCTGGAGGGGAAATAGTTACAAGCACTGACATTGTAAGTTGTTGTCACTAAGCTCCAGGATTCTCTGCTGATATGGTGGGGAAAAAAAACAATGCAAAATAAACTATTTCAGGACTTACACTGTGTATTACATGGAGCAAAAGTACACTGCAGAGTTCTTGCTCATCATCCTGTGATGTGATGTATCCTGGCACTGAGGAGCAGGTCAGCATGGTGACAGTGCCATCAGCACACTTCTATGAGCTGGGAGCAGATGCAGCTCTAGGGAGTGAGTTCTGCTGACATTTGCTATCGAGCATTTGTCCCCAGTGTTGTCTCAAAGACAGCAGAGCCACACAGGGAGAAGGTCCCCACGGCTGCGGTTTGTGGGGCTGGTAGCAGCGGGGAGCCAAGCACAGGCTCCAGCAGGCAATGCAGAGGGCATTGTCCTGCCTTCCCCTGTGTACCTCAGTGTACATGTTTTACAGAAGGAAACAGAGAAAGCTATATTAAAGTAGTGGTTCTGTAATTGTGGCCAAGCAGTGGATAGGAAATCCCATCTGCAGGTCCAAAGGGTACAAGCGGAGTACGCCATGGGTCAGCTCTGGCTCCAGTCCTGTTTAACATCTTCATTAACAATCTGGACAACAGGGTAGAGTGCACCCTCAGTGAATATGCAGATGGCACAAAACTGAGAGGAGTGGCTGATTCACCATGGGGTCATGCTGACATTCAGAGGGACCTCGACAGGCTGGAGAGGTGGACTGACAGGAACCACATGGAAGAGGAACAACTTCAGGCATCCAGATAGAAAGCAGCTCTGCAGAAAAGGACCCAGGAGTCCTGGTGGACACCACGATGAACATGAGTCAACAGTGTGTCTTACTCAGCACTGGTGAGGCCACAGCTGGAGTGCTGGGCTCAGTTCTGGACACCTCAGTACAAAAGAGACCTGGATGTACTGGAGAGTGTCCAGCAGAGGGTCATGAGAATGATATGGGACTGGAGCGTCTCTCCTAAAAGGAGAGGCTGAGAGAGCTCAGACTGCTCAGCCTGGAGAAGAGGTGGCATGGGGGATCTCATCAATATCTATACATAGCCAAAGGGAGGGTGCACAGAGGACACAGCCAGGCTCTTTTCAATGGTGCCCAGCGCCCGGAAAAGAGGCCATGGGCACAAGTTGGCACACAAAAGGCTCCCTTAGAACACCAGGAGCACTTCTGTGCAGTGTGGGTAACGGAGCACTGGCACGGGCTGCACAGAGGCTGTGGGGTCTCCTCCTTGGGGATCTCCAGCAGCTGCCTGTCCATGATCCTGGGCACCCTGCTCTGGGTGCCCTGCTGGAGAGGGATGGGTCTGAGGGACACAGAGGGCCCTGCCAGCCTCAGCCATCCTGTGGTTTTGTGGAAGTGTGAAACGTTTTGAGATAAATCCATTGAGGAACAGAGCGCTGGGGATTTAGGCCTGACTGACTGACCCATCACCAAGTGGCTTACCATAGCGAGTACAGGAAAGTTGAGAGTTGCCATGTATATCAATCAGTACTAGACAAATCTAGATAAATGCTTTTCAGCTGATAGAATTTGAAGAAACTTCATGGCGCATATAGAGATCTACTCTATAATGTGTGATGATGCTTTAGGAGTCACTGACATACAACACTGGGATACTATGCCCTTTTCTCATAAACTCTGGGCTCTGTGGGATCCAAGTGCTGTCACTTGACACACAAGGAAGCATACCAGAGGAAGGAGGCTCAAAAGGGCTGTGTGCATTTGCCCAGCTTCTCATAAACAGCTCGGGAAGCAGAAAAGCTTCCAAAGGAAATCCTCCTCCCTGCCCTTTCTCTCTGGAGTGCACAGACATATGACCAACTCAACATGCCACTGTTTTACAGTCTTTTTAAAGCAGGAAGAGGCAAACAGCATTTTTCAAAGGCACAGAAGAGCCAATAGCTTCTTTGAAGAGCTAAAGCTGGGGTCACTAGAGCGAGAATGCATGGAAGAAAAGTGCTCATTTGAGGAAGCAAGAGAGATCTACCGTGATGATGAGAGGACAGTAAGTAACGCGGGGCTGGGCACGTGGGCTCTCCACTGTTGAAGGGTGTGCTTTGACTCTTCACATCATGAAAGAAAAGAAAAGCCCCATGTTGAGGGGCAGTGGGAAGGTGGATTCTCTAAGCTGTCTCAGGCTGCCCAGAGAGGTAGGTTGCAGAGTCTCCTTCTCTGGAGATATTCAAGACCCACCTGGAGGCTTCCCACTCAACCTACTGCAGGCAACATGCTTCAACAGTGGTCTGGATTCTCCAGAGACCCCTACCAACCCCTCTGATTCTGAATTCTGGGATTCTATGATCCTCCAGCCTCCCAGTAATCCCAGGGCTGACAATCCCTTCAGTTATCGCACTGTTTGCTTCAGTCCCTCCCACCTCCTATATTCGCAAGTTATTGACAGATAACCTGTCAGTATGTATTACACTGTGCCTGCTGGCATGAAAGTAATGTAGAACACGGAAAATAGTGTGCAGTATTTTATGGATGTCCCCTTTCATTGATCATGACAGCAAAAGTGACACCACAGAGGCTGTCTGCAAGCCATCCTATGCTACAGGGGCCATAGGGCTTCATCTGAACGACTTCTCTCATCTTTTTCTTCCAGAAAGAGTTCTGGCACATCTATTCCGGTAGGAGCACTCCACGCTTCCTTGCAGCTGCGGCAATGTTCCTGCTGCCACCGTTCCTTGTGTGACCCAGGCTGACGCTGCCTGTTTTTGCAGACCCCAACCAGTGTGACTCCAGCCCCTGCCAGAACGGAGGGAGCTGCGATGACCAGTTTCAGGATTACGTCTGCCGCTGTCCTCTGGAGTATGAGGGCAAAAGCTGTGAAACAGGTCAGCACTGGCATGGCTTAACAAAATTAAACCATCATTTCTAACTCGAATGCAAGGCACTGAGATGGACAGGATAATCAGTACTGATGGCTCTAACCAGCTGTCCACTGCTCAGCACCAACGTAATTCTCATCCTACAATGATTTTGGACCAGCTGAGAGAAAAGGAGGATAGCTTTTTCCTACTCAAGCAGTGAAGCTGCTTTGACTTAGAAGCATGATGCAGTGAGTGAATGAGAGCCAAGCTACATATGCACTCTAAGCACAGCTCTTCCTCCCTTGTCCCTGGAGTTCCTCTTGCAGAGCTTTGCCAAGCAGCAGCAGCTTTTGATGCAGTTGCTGTCCATAAATCACTGAAACCTGCCTGGCTGCCTTGCTTCCCTGTCAACATTTCAAGCTGTAATTCGCTCGTGTTAAGCACCAAAATCTGCCTTCAGAAACCTTAATGCTCTTTCTCTGCCTTTAGCTGTGGCCGAGAACCTGAAGTGCATTTACGACAACGGCGGCTGTGAGCAGTATTGTGCTGATGAGCAGTCTGGAAAACGAACGTGCTTCTGTGCAGAGGGCTACACTTTAGCAAGCGATGGTGTGTCCTGCATTCCCCAAGGTAGGATGCCACGTGCCCCACACTAAGTCTGAGCCACCTCTGCAAGAGAACTTTTCAACACCTACATCTTAGGAGGTGCAAGGTGTCGTGCATAGGTGCTCCTTCATCTAGGGCAGAGCCTAGAGTGGTAGTCTGGGCTTCTGCTGAAGCACCCCAAAAAAGCAGTGTGGAAAGTGTGTACACTGAGCCCACCCTAAATGCACTGGTAGGATCTGCTGAGCTCTACCTGGGGCAGCTGAACTGGATATGTGGCCCTTACTAGAAGGGGTTCGATGCATGGAGGCTGCATTCCAGTACATCTTCTCGAGTGTGGCCCTCAACAGCCAGTGGTCCCTTTGGACCCTCCACTTCTTGTCCCCAAAAGTCCCCTCCTTTGAGACATAGGGCATTTGACTTCTTACTTCCCAGCTCTGGGCAGCACTCACCACCTGTCCCATGAACAAGACCTGGGCAGGGGAGGCACAACCCATGACCAGGTGGGATAAAGAGAGCAGAGCAGCAGTGCCCAGGGATCAGGGCCAGGCTGAGGAGTCTCAGGTGAGCAGAGGGGAGCTGGGCCTCACAAGTCCATTTTCTTTTGGGAGCAGTGTTGATTTCCCATTGATCTCCAAGCAATGCGAATTCATGACTATCAATTTTACAACCGTATTTATTTCAGCACAGGAGTCAAGAGAGGAAGAAGCCTATTAAAACCAAAGAACATTCAGAAAATCCTTTTTTTTCTTCTGTTTATTGGGACCAATACACTTGGTATTCCCTTAGGCAGTACAGCTAGATGTTTCTCTCACTCATCCAACAAGGTGAATGCTAACTGGGACTCCATTAGCACAAGTTCATTGTATTCCCAACACCTAAGCTGGCACCTAACTCTGTTACGGGTGTCTCCTTCAATTACTTTATTAGAGGGGAAAAGGAGGCCCCCGGGGCAGCGCACACAATGGACAGAGCTGCAGGGAGCACGCGCTCGTGGCTAAAGAAGCAGTTCTGAGGGCAGTGCCCCCATATACACGCTGCAATGGAGCACTCATGCAGAGAACTGATAATGACAACCCAGCTCTCAACAACAGCAATTCCATTTAAAAAATATATATACTGTTTATGTGCTTATCCCTTATTAGCAGATTCTGCAATACCACGTGATGGGGAAGCTGCTTTTCTGAAAAGCTGAGAACAAAGAATTTGATACGCCCCATGGGTCTTAAAGTGCATCTTTGCCTGCTCACAGAGAGGAAGATGCACTTGTTGCTGTCTTCTTGGAGCCAAAATACCAATATTGCTGACTGCGTGCTGCAAGGGTGCAAAATTCATGAGGTCTCACCTGCAGCACTGCATCCAGGGCTGAGACCTCCAGCACAGGAAGGATGTGGAGCTGTAGAAGTGGGTCCAGAGGAGGCCATGAGGATGATCAGAGGGCTGAAGCACCTCTCCTATAAGGAAAGACTGAGGGAACAGGGCTTGTTCAGCTTGGGGAACAGAAGGCTCCAGGAAGACCTCATTGTGGCGTTCCAGTACTGAACGGGAGATTAGAAACAGAGGGGGACCAACTTTTTACATGGGCAGACAGTGATTGGACAAGAGGGAGTGGCTTTAAACTAAACGAGGGGAAAATTAGGTCAGATGGTAGGCAGGAATTCTTTACTCAGAGGGCGGTGAGGCACTGGCACAGGCTGCCCAGAGAAGCTGCGGTGCCCCATCCCTGCAGGCGCTCAAAGCTTCCGCAATGGTTGGATGGGGCTGGCTGGGCTTTGAGATCCATCCCAACCCAAACTATTCCGTGATTCTCTGAAAACTGAGCACCCTCCTGTCATCTCCCACCAGGTGCTTGCTCCCCTTCCAGCACCCAGACTTAGTGCCCCGCACCACAGAGGGCACAGCTCTGTGCCACCTCCAGTCTGATGTTTCATCAAAAGAGCTGGTCCTGCTGTTCCATGCTGTGCCTGTACCTGTAACAGCCTAACACTTACTTTGCATCAGCTGAATTAATTGGCAGGTTCAGGCTGCTACAAAATCATAGAGATGTTGGATTGAACTCAGAATTGTGGCTCCCAAAATGATGAAGTGAGAGCACTTCTCATCACAGTGTTACTGCAGAACGATTGCTGGATGTGAGGGACAGTGTGTTCAGTTACAGCACAGCTGGCACCCCGAAATTCAAGCAACAGACCCTTTGCCAATCTTCACGCTATAGAAGGACCTCTGGCTGATCTGTGTACTTCGGAAAAATTAAAGATAACCTGAACAGAAGCAAACTTAGAAACATAGCAGAAGACATGGCGGTAATATATGAGTATGTCAATGTGAAACCATATCTGGCTGTTTGCAGGCAAAAAGACTACCTGCCTGCTGAGCTGCTTTCAGTTACTTCCAAGAGCCCACGCTTCCACATTATGAACCTGTTTTTCAGCTAACAAAACTCCATCGAAGATGGAAGATGTTTATAGGAATCAGTCTGAGACAGTTTGCTGTGAATTCAGTGCAATGAAATCACACTTGTTACTCTTTTTTTTCCAGTGAAATACCCTTGTGGAAAAATACCAGTGCTGGCAAAAAAGAATGCAACTGCTGAGGGGAGAATAGTAGGTGGCATCACCTGTCCTCCAGGTGAATGTCCATGGCAAGTGAGTCTTCCACAACTATTTATTGTTGTTGTTGTTGTTTTTCTTGTGAAGCCATTATCTTATATTCAGTGTTTTACATGTGTTGTGTTATGTTATGTTATGTTATGACACATTAAAAGAGCCAGGTTTGGGCAAACAAATTCCCTCATCATCCATACCCAGCAGCTCCAGTTGTTTCAATCACACATCTCAGCGTTGTTCTGAATGCCTGCTTCCCTAGGAGTGGAGTGGTAATATAACTTCCTCTGCCTCCTGCTCCCCTTGTCATTAACCATACTGGTAAGAATTTTACCTAGGGATACACTCTTGGCCATAATACACAGGATCTATGCTAAAAAATGGAGAAAGTGTTGATGGGAAAACTCCTCCCTCCTACATTCTCCACACAACCAGCATAGTATTCTCAAACACAATTGCATACAATGAAAGAAAGAAGCAATATAAAACTGGACTCTACCGAGATTCAGGTCAAAAACTTTCTTTCTGTTGGCAGGCCCTTATAATACAGGATCAGAAAGAGAAGTGTGGTGGTAGCCTGCTCTCGCCAGAGTGGGTGGTGACTGCAGCTCATTGCCTGGAGTACACTCATCCCAAACAGCTCCGGGTGAGGCTGGGTATGTATCTCCCTTCCCCATGTTGTCAAGCTGTGGTTGTCTCAATTCCTCCTTCTGACAAACCAGAGTGAAAAACAGACTGGAAATCTCCTGCATCCACAAACTCCTGAGGAATCCAGTTTCTGGCTGACATGATCTGTAGTCATTAACTTTTTCAGGTGAATACTCAGTAAAAGTTGATGAGAAAACTGAGCAAGAAAGTGGAGTTAGCAAGATCATCACACACGAAGAATACATCAATGGACAAGTCAACCATGACATTGCCCTCCTGAAGCTGGAAACACCTGTGAATCTCACCGATTTCGTGGTGCCGATATGTTTGCCTGAGAAACGCTTTGCAGTGTATGAGCTGTCCTCCATTAAGTTCTCAACGGTGAGCGGATGGGGACGGCTACTAGATGGAGGCGTTACTTCTACGTTTCTGATGCGAGTTGATTTGCCACGTGTAAAGACACAAGAATGTGAAAAGCAGGCCAATTTAAACATCACCGAGAATATGTTCTGTGCAGGAGATCTGACCGGCAAAAAAGACTCCTGCAAGGGAGACAGTGGTGGACCTCACGCTACAAAGTACAAGAACACCTGGTTTCTGACTGGGATTGTCAGCTGGGGAAAGGGTTGTGCTGTTGAAGGCAGCTATGGGGTTTACACAAGGGTATCCAAATACATTGACTGGTTGAAGAGGCACATGGACTGACAACAGTGAATCAGAGCATTTCCATTCCTTCATCCCTCTGTTGCATTTTCCTACTGAAGCATTTTTCCATTAACTTAGGCATGTGGTAAATGTGATATTATTCACGATTTTAAACGAGCCTAATGCCTGCCTGAATACATAAAATAACTTGGATATTGTTGTAAACTTGAATGTCTTGTCAAGAGGCCACAGAAAGGCCCTATCAAACCAGACTCAGAGTCCCTTTCATTCTTCACCCATTTTCTGGTAACAGAAAAGCTTGGTGCTGAGAAACACTGTCAGTAATGGGTCGAGTACACCGCGATCCTTCCTTGTACTACCATCATGGCTGCTGGTAATCAGTGATGTACAGACTTCCTGAGCAAGAAGTCGCATGAGTCTGAATGGTCATGAATGAACCCAATTGCCATACATGTGTGCAATCTCTTTCAAACACATTTACACTTTGGGCTTTCACAACTTCCTGTGCTGATAGGCCCTGCAATATAATGAAGCAACAGCAAAAGAAAGAGAAATGGTGTTTCTTTCAGCTTATGGTGAAGGAACCTTCTCTTGCAGTCCCAACATGTGGATTTGAGAGGAAGGAATCGTAGAGCATCCTCAGGGCAAGAAAGCTGCGAAAAGATTAATTCCACATTCACGAGTCTGCTATGAAAACCTGATTTTAGTCTTCTTGCACTAAATATTATTGCAGTAAGACTATTAACAATATATTTATGAGTGATGAAGAATACCACAGATTTAATCCCATATTTGCCTTTCCGTAAAATCTGGATTCTTTCAAATCATGCTGAATATCATATTAATCACAGTATCACAGAATCACAGAATTGTAGGGGTTGGAAGGGACCTCCAGAGATCATGTAGTCCAACCCCCCTGCCAAAGCAGG